>JAVJIF010012224.1:0-123746 GCA_038442645.1 Agave tequilana | reverse complement strand
ATGAACGTGGTATATTCACATGTTCAATTCCGACTTCGAATGAATGAGATATTCAAGTCCAAAGATTGCCTAATTCAAAGCCAAAAGGGACTAAAATTGGCTACAAGCATTTAGTCCCACATTGGCCGTGTGATGGAAGCATATGGGGTATAAATAGAGAAAAATGAGACCAAAGGGTGTGCCCTTTGGGTACTTGGAGTTTTCGCGCGCGAAAAGGAGGGAACTATACACGTACATACAGTGTACGTGCGCGCTGCTGGCGGCGGCGGCGGCGGCCGGGGTGGCCCGTGGCCCGTGGTCCGTGGTCCTGGGCCTGGGCTAAGTTCCCTACCTGGTTCTTTTTGAATCAGGGTCCGTTGGTCCAACCCGCCCGCGGAAAAATTCGGATCACCCGCCAACGGGTGTCCGCGCGAACAGATCCGACCGTTCGCCAACCGCTGTCGGAAAACCGACAGTGCGGTTGGGCGGTTGATCGGTTGCGACGGTTCTGTCCGAACCGTCGCAACTGCTGGAATTTGGCGGACGAGAATACCCCTCCGGAGCGCTATAAAAAGCGCCCCAGGGGTTCATTCTCAGACACACCAAAAATTCCGAGATCTCTCTCTCTCTCTCTCTATAGTTCTGACTTCAGTTCTGAACTAGGCTCCAGCAAAGTGGGAATCCACGACTTCCAGAGCGACTTCCAACGAAGTGGGAATCCGCGACTTCCAAGTGAAGTGGGAATCCGAAGCAACTTCCTAAAGGAGATTCTGTCAAAATTCTTCAACCTTCCTACGTCCTAAACAGTGGGTGTTCCTCCAAAAGAGTAAGACAAATATTCATTTGAAATTTGTCATTATACCGCTGCTTTGCTAATCCTGTGTAGGTACTGGTTGACTACGATTCGACCGTACGGTGATTTGGTAGTGCTATCCAAATACCGTGAAGAAGTGTTGTATCTTGGGAGACCAGCGTCCATTATCCCGTTAGCACCGGTGCGGGGGACGTAATTGTCTTAAGGAGATTCGCTGTAAGCGTACCTCACTTCAAATACTGTATAAGTGGACTAAGTCCTTTATACAGGGGATATACTTTACAGTATATCGAGATTGACTTAGATTTAATCTAAGTGTTACTGTATAAGTGGATTAAGTCCTTTATACAGGGGATATACTTTACAGTATATCGAGACTGACTTGGATTCAGTCTAATTGGTGCTTAAACCAAGGAAGGAAATTAAAAGGTGGTTCTTGAATTAAGGAACGTTCTATTGAACGGAAAACCTCCCACCTGATATTTGCCGACCTGGCCAATTAGATTGTTGATATCTCAGTGATCTTGATAAGTTGTCAGATTGATTCTTGTTAAGCTGGATAAACAACAATCTTAAGACAATTATTGTTTCTCACTTCTGTTCTACTTGAACTTGCAGAAAAAATGTCTGAGACAAATCAAGATACCTCCAGCAAGGCAACAAACATACCGCTCCAAGGTTTGATGCCAACTCCACTTCCTAACCCGAAGCCGGAGAAGCCAGGAAAGTTTGATGGCACAGAGTTCAAGAGGTGGCAACAGAAGATGCTCTCTACTTGACCACTCTACATCTGGCCAAATTCCTGCAGGAGGATCCACCAGAACCCGGAACTGATCGGGATTCAGTCCTTGCATTCGATGCTTGGACACAAGGTGACTTCCTTTGCCGAAATTATGTTCTTAATGGACTGGATGACTCTCTTTACAATGTCTACAGTCCGATTACTACGGCAAAGAAGTTATGGGCCAGTCTTGACAAGAAGTACAAGACTGAAGATGCTGGTACCAAGAAGTTCGTCGTTGGACGATTTCTGGAGTACAAAATGGTGGATACCAAGACTGTCATCAGTCAGGTGCAAGAGTTCTAACTTATCTTGCACGAAATAGAGGCCGAAGGTATGATTCTTCCTGAAACTTTTCAGGTTGCAACAATCGTGGAGAAGCTCCCCCCTGCGTGGAGAGACTTCAAGAACTACCTGAAGCACAAGAGAAAGGAGCTAAAGTTGGAGGATCTCATTGTGAGGCTTCGTATAGAGGAGGACAACCGCAAGTCCGAGAAAAGGAGCAGCAAGAACTCCTACGAAGCAAAAGCAAATGTGATCGAGGACTCAAAGGGGAAAGCGTCTTCTTCCAAAAGCTTGAAGAGGAAGAAACCTTCCCAGGGGTACAAGGCAAGGCTCAAGACGGCAGAACCATGCGCTTCAAAGGGACCTGTTACATCTGCAACAAAGAAGGTCACAAAGCAAATGAATGCCGCAGCCGTCTAAAGAAGAACAAGAAAAGCCACCCACAGGCCAACATGACCAACCATGAATCACCAAGTCGTTCAGCTGTGGTGTCAGAAGTAAATCTGACAACCAATGACAAAGATTGGTGGGTAGACACGGGAGCTACTAGGCACATCTGCTCGGAGAAATTATTCTCAGAATATCAAAGGCTAGAGCAAGATGAGCAATTATTCATGGGTAATTCAGCTTCCTCAAAGGTTGAAGGAAAGGGCAAGGTCATCCTGAAGTGGACATCGGGCAAAGAGCTTACTCTTAACGATGTCCTTCATGTTCCAGACATCCGCAAGAATCTGATCTCCGGATCAATACTTAGTAAGAAAGGATTTAGAATTGTATTTGAATCCGACAAATTTGTACTTACTAAGGGAGGGATGTATGTGGGAAAGGGCTATCTTATTGATGGACTTTTTAAGGCCAATGTTGCAGTGGTTGATAAAAAGTCCGTGTATTTGTACCCAAAGCTAATCAATAAAAGAAATTCTTCTGTTTATTTGCTTGAGTCTCCTAATTTGTGGCATGCTAGATTAGGGCATGTAAATTACAAGTCTTTAAAGAACTTGTCTAATCTGGGATATATTCCTAAACTCAACTTGGAAGAAATTCGCAAGTGTGAGGTTTGTGTTGAGGCCAAGTTGGCTAAAAATTCATTTCACTCAATAGATCGAAATACAGAACCTTTAGGGTTAATCCATAGCGATCTATGTGACTTGAAGTTTATGCCAACTAGAGGCGGTAAAAAGTATTTCATTACTTTTATCGATGACTGTACAAGATACTGTTATGTGTATCTTTTAAACAGTAAGGATGAGGCAATAAATATGTTTACAACATATAAAGCCGAAGTTGAGAATCAACTCAACAAGAAAATCAAGATTCTAAAATCCGATAGAGGCGGAGAATATGAATCAAATGATTTTAGTGAGTTATGTGCTAGTTTTGGTATAATCCATCAAACTACAGCACCATACACTCCTCAGCAGAATGGAATTGCTGAACGGAAGAACAGAACTTTGAAGGAGATGGTTAATTCCATGCTCGTAAGTTCTGGAGCTCCGCAGAACTTGTGGGGGGAAGCTCTATTAACTGCAAATCATATTCTAAATAGAGTACCCCACAAGAAACTTGGTCTTATACCATTCGAGTTATGGCATGGAAGGACACCTTCCTACCATTACCTCAAAATGTGGGGGTGCCTTGCAAAGGTGCTAGCACCATTACCTAAAAAGACTAAGTTGGGAGCAAAAACTATAGACTGCGTATTCATAGGCTATGCCTTGAATAGTAGTGCCTATAGGTTTCTGGTTCATAAATCAGAAATACCTGATATTCATGTAAACATGATTATCGAATCTCGAGATGCTGTGTTTTTTGAAGATATCTTTCCGTACAAACGGGAAGCAGATAAGACTTCTGGGAAAAGAACACACGAGATGGCGTTCAGGGACGAAAGCCCCGAGGAACCAATTGTAAATGCGGAAATTGAACCAAGAAGAAGTCAGAGATCTAGAATCTCAAAATCTTTTGGTCCAGATTTCATAGCATACGCTATTGAGAGCGAGCCTCAAACATTTAAAGAGGCTATGTCAAACCCAGAAGCACAAATGTGGAAAGAAGCTATAAATAGCGAAATAGAATCCATACTAAGTAATCATACTTGGGAATTGGTAAACTTGCCTCCTGGAAGTAAACCAATTGGGTGTAAGTGGATTTTCAAACGAAAATTAAAACCCGATGGATCTATCGATAAGTACAAGGCTAGATTAGTAGCCAAGGGTTATCGACAAATAGAAGGACTTGACTACTTCGATACTTATTCACCAGTAACAAGAATAACGTCCATTCGGATGTTAATTGCAATTGCAGTATTGCACAACTTAGATATCCATCAAATGGATGTCAAGACTGCATTCTTAAATGGTGAATTAAGTGAAGAGATATATATGGAGCAACCTGAAGGATTTAAAGTCAAGGGCCAAGAACACAAGGTGTGTAAATTGGTAAAATCCTTATACGGTTTAAAGCAGGCTCCAAAACAATGGCATGAGAAATTTGATAGTGTCATGATCAAAGATGAATTCACTATCAATGAATGCGATAAGTGTGTTTACACGAAAACAGTTGGAGATGCATGTATCATTGTTTGTCTTTATGTAGACGACATGTTGATACTTGGGACTAATATTGAGATTATTAAGTCCACTAAAAGAATGTTATCCAGCTGTTTTGATATGAAGGATCTGGGGGTTGCTGATGTAATTTTAGGAATTAAAATTACTAGAACACCAGATGGAATCAGTCTATCTCAATCTCACTACGTGGATAAGATGATAGAAAGATTCAAGGATCATGGGATAAAAGAGAATACAAATCCTTTTCTCCCACACGTCCACCTTCATAAGAATACAGGAACTGGAATACGTCAGTTGGAGTATTCGCAGATTATCGGAAGTCTAATGTATTTAATGAATTGCACTAGACCCGATATTGCTTACGCTGTAAGCAAGTTAAGTAGATACACTAGTAATCCTAGTGATCTACATTGGACCGCTCTACTACGAGTATTGGGTTACGTATCACATACCAAGGAATATGCCTTGAGATATGGAAAGTATCCTCCTGTACTGGAAGGATACAGTGATGCTAATTGGATTGCAGATTCTGAGGAATCAAAATCAACTAGCGGATACGTATTTACTCTAGCAGGAGCAGCGGTATCATGGAAATCTTCTAAGCAAACATGTATTGCCCGTTCCACTATGGAATCGGAATTCATAGCCTTAGATAAGGATGGAGAAGAAGCAGAATGGCTTCGACAATTCTTAGAAGATATACCGTTATGGCAAAAGCCAGTGCCCGCTATATGTATACACTGCGACAATCAAGCAGCTATATCTAGGGCACAAAATATGATATACAACGGTAAGTCTAGACATATTCGTCGTAGACATAATACCGTGAAGCAGTTGCTCTCAAATGGAATTATCTCTATTGACTTTGTATCGTCAAAGGATAATTTAGCGGATCCGCTTACTAAAGGTTTAAGTGGAGAGCGTATAAACTGCGCATCGAGGGGAATGGGTCTAAAAGCCTAACCTTACCGAGTCAGCTTAATGGAAACCTCACTTAGCGACTGGAGATCCCACGGACTAAGTTCAAGAGGAAAAACTAGTTATGATTGACTCAGCAAGTAAGCACTTGGGAGCTTGACTCCAATCCTTTCCTATGGTGCACATAAGTGCTTTTCTACAAGTGGGTTAAGGATAAGCTTAACGCTTTTAATGATGCCTATATCTTGTTACTAAACAAGTGGAGTAGAGTAGACTACTCTTAATAGGTCCATCACCTATGTGAGTATAGAGTTGGGTCGGCTCTTTGGGAATCTCTATGGAGGCTGTTATTCCCTAAAGATACTCTCTGAAACTAAGAATGTCCAGGGCCAAAACGGACACAACAGAGAACCAAAGTTGATTTGGAAAGTCACTGTGTGAAGCTTGTTGACTTGACTTACACTAACGGCTAACAGTTCAAGACCTAGTTCACTGATTAGCCAGTAAGTTCGATAAAGCTTTCGCTATGGAAGGTTCAAGACCTAGTTCACCTATCCTTATGCAGTTTCTTTTCTAAAGTACCTTACACAATAGAGTCAGTCTCTTTGTGTGTCATTTCCTTGAATTCTTCATTCATTGTGGGGGATTGTTGGAATTGAAGAATATAAAAGTGAATCTTCGAGATGAATTATGGCAAGATCCGTTGATCGAATCAACCGGATGATGGTTGGAGTGTGTTCTCCTTCCATTTGTGATGAACGTGGTATATTCACATGTTCAATTCCGACTTCGAATGAATGAGATATTCAAGTCCAAAGATTGCCTAATTCAAAGCCAAAAGGGACTAAAATTGGCTACAAGCATTTAGTCCCACATTGGCCGTGTGATGGAAGCATATGGGGTATAAATAGAGAAAAATGAGACCAAAGGGTGTGCCCTTTGGGTACTTGGAGTTTTCGCGCGCGAAAAGGAGGGAACTATACACGTACATACGTACGTGCACGCCGTCGCTGGCGGCGCCGGCGCCGGCGCCGGGGCTCGGGGCTCGGGGCTCGGGGCACGGGGCCGGGTCCGGGTCCGTGGTCCGTGGTCCTGCGCCTGGGCCTGGGCTAAGTTCCCTACCTGGTTCTTTTTGAATCAGGGTCCGTTGGTCCAACCCGCCCGCGGAAAGATTCGGATCACCCGCCAACGGGTGTCCGCGCGAACAGATCCGACCGTTCGCCAACCGCTGTCGGAAAACCGACAGTGCGGTTGGGCGGTTGATCGGTTGCGACGGTTCTGTCCGAACCGTCGCAACTGCTGGAATTTGGCGGACGAGAATACCCCTCCGGAGCGCTATAAAAAGCGCCCCAGGGGTTCATTCTCAGACACACCAAAAATTCCGAGATCTCTCTCTCTCTCTCTCTCTATAGTTCTGACTTCAGTTCTGAACTAGGCTCCAGCAAAGTGGGAATCCACGACTTCCAGAGCGACTTCCAACGAAGTGGGAATCCGCGACTTCCAAGTGAAGTGGGAATCCGAAGCAACTTCCTAAAGGAGATTCTGCCAAAATTCTTCAACCTTCCTACGTCCTAAACAGTGGGTGTTCCTCCAAAAGAGTAAGACAAATATTCATTTGAAATTTGTCATTATACCGCTGCTTTGCTAATCCTGTGTAGGTACTGGTTGACTACGGTTCGACCGTACGGTGATTTGGTAGTGCTATCCAAATACCGTGAAGAAGTGTTGTATCTTGGGAGACCAGCGTCCATTATCCCGTTAGCACCGGTGCGGGGGACGTAATTGTCTTAAGGAGATTCGCTGTAAGCGTACCTCACTTCAAATACTGTATAAGTGGACTAAGTCCTTTATACAGGGGATATACTTTACAGTATATCGAGATTGACTTAGATTTAATCTAAGTGTTACTGTATAAGTGGATTAAGTCCTTTATACAGGGGATATACTTTACAGTATATCGAGACTGACTTGGATTCAGTCTAATTGGTGCTTAAACCAAGGAAGGAAATTGAAAGGTGGTTCTTGAATTAAGGAACGTTCTATTGAACGGAAAACCTCCCACCTGATATTTGCCGACCTGGCCAATTAGATTGTTGATATCTCAGTGATCTTGATAAGTTGTCAGATTGATTCTTGTTAAGCAGGATAACCAACATGTATATGTAGTGATCAAAATTTAACCCGTATCAGGATGATGACACGTATCCAAGTTACCGTAAAATTTTCAGTATTTTTTAACCCGAAGGACATAACAGTATAACAGTATACCCTAACAGTGTCCAAAATGAAATGTGATCTTCGTATTCCGAGTACATCTTGATTTGGTTGTACCCTGAAAAGTCATCTATAAAGATATTCTTTCAAAGTCACATATATTGTAAATCATGACGTCAGTGATGGGCAGTAGGAACTCGTCTTTAGAAATATAATTTAACATATAATTAACCCAATTTTATTCATGCATCTCTTTTTATTTTATATATTTTTTAAAATCAGAGTTAAATAAAAACGCAAGCATATACACTCACTCACATAAGTGACATAAGTGAGTCCCACGCATCTATAATTTAATAAAAATTCTCTTTAAAAAATATTATACAATTGATAAATAAATAAATAAAACTTTTATTCCTCTTCAAATTTTCTCCAAACGAATTTTCAAAATTTGTTCACACAAATACAATTAATTTAAGAAAATCGTAAAAAATTTGAAAAATCTCATTACCTTACATTAATATATTAATTCAGAAGGTAGTAATAATTCGGGTGTTACACCGATGCCTTTTCAGTTGTCCGAAATCGTGCATAGCCGCATTATCTCAATTAACAAGTTGTCAATAAGCTGACGCGACAACATATTTGCGAGATGAGTGTCCTGTCCAAAATATCTAATGTGAGCTGTGGCTTACAGTGCACTACATTATCAATAACTTCATGATTACTTATATCTTAGTTAGCAATTGGGCGTTACAACGATCAGTCAATAGTTTACACTATCATTATCTACAAATGATTTATAGTATGAGTGTTGTCAATATCAACAATTTTGATCACAGTATTGACAAAATCAGCTCACATGAACTGATATTCAATAATTCAAAAGATTATAATATTGCCAATAAATATAAATCAAACAATGTTTGAATTTTGTTTGTTATTCAGTCTAGATCTTGAGACCACCGGGTCAACCCTCAATGTTTTGGAAAAGGCAGCTTAATTTTGTTACTATGCCTTTTTTTAACAGAGCGGTATTTATGCAAAGATCTTATTAACTCCGTTAATGATCTCCAGCTCATGTAGCAATTATTTGCCACGTCAACTTGCCACCTCAGCACCACATCAGAATAGCGTAAAGTAGTACAAATTCTATAAAGAATTACTCATTAGAGTGAGGGTGTGGTTAATTGATTGAAAACAAAGTGGAGGAAAAAACTTGCGTGATTTCCTCCGTTTTTAGCCAAGAGGGGGGGGAAATCTGAGACCGCTTTTTGATTAACCATCATTAGTTTTCTCTAATCTCAGATTAGACACCGGATTATCCTCAGGGCAAGGGTCAGTAGGTAACAGCTGTATAGTCGGGGGTCCAGTCCTCCCCAAAATGTCGTCTTTTTCGGCGGTTTGAGACGCATAGGAGCGCGTGCCGGCACACTTAAATTCTCCCAGTGGGGCCTACCTCAATGCCGCCACACGGGCCGCGATGTCAGCGGAGGACTCACCCCGTACAGTGCTGATGGGCAAAATTATCGTTTAATACTAAATACGAGATCTAATCAAAGATTTAGTATTGAGAAACTGGAGAGATCTGTGGCTTGCCTTGAGAAAAGCACCGAGACATGAATCAATGATGCTCGTACGTAACCACGTGGATTCTTGTTTGCGACCAGTTGTCGGAACTTGTCATTTATCAAAACGGATTAAAGGAAGTTTTCTTTTTTAACTCGTATGAAAAAAAATTTTATTTGCCCTGTCCGTATACGCAGAGGCAGCATCGATTTTCTCTTTCTTTCTCTGTCACTTCTCTCTCTGTTTTTTTTCCTTCTTCTTCTTCTGTCTAATCAATCGGTTTCTCACTGTCAATTACGGCATACTAATATTTAGATCACAACAAAGGTAATTTTAAATGAAGCTTAAAATGATAATGCTACTCATTTTTCCTATTGTTACATGTATATAAGTATATTACTCGTATTTGAACAATTTGACCTCTTTACTCACGGGAAGTGTCAGTCTCAATATTTAAAACCCCGGCATCACTGACATTGTCAGTCGACATTACCACCAAACCGCAGCGGCCAGCGGCCAGCCCCAACAGCAGTAAACAATCCAAAGAACCCTGTACCCACTGAGCTAAAGCATCGGATACAATTTAAAAGCTCGAACTCCCTTTTTCCCCAATGGCGACACGACCCCCAACCAAGCCCAAAGGGATGCCCTTTCCCCTCTCCCGAGCTCCACATCTCCACTTTCTAAACTCTAACCCTAATTTTTAACTTCACGTCGTTTTCCCGCCATGACAACGAGAGAGGCGACGCCGCCGCCGGTGATCGGGAAGGCCGGGCGTTACACCGTCTTCATAACGCCTCCGGCGACTCCGAGGTCGTCGGAAGGTTCTAGATCTCAGGGCCCCAGCCCCAGCCCCAGCCCTAAGTTTAGCCCAAGAAATGTGGCGCCTTTGCCATCAGATGCTTCTAGATCTCTGAGCCCCAGCCCTAGGAAGAAGCTGAGGTCGAATTTGAGCCCTAAGGATGGAGGTTTCTCGCCGGTGAAGGGAGTTGAGAAGTCTGCAGCGGTGGCGATGCCGCCTCCGGTCCAGGTTCCGCCGCCGCAGTTTGAGACGGGTAAAGGAGGGAAGTCGTCGGGATCGGTGTTTGGGTTCCTTTGGGATGCCGTTGCGAAAGTCCAAGATGGTAACTTTCTTGAGAATCATTGAAATTTTAGGGTTTTGGAAGCGTTTGTGCCACACGAGTTTTGAATAATCCGGCGAATTATATTGATTTTTTTTTAAATTGGTTTGTTAAGAATTGCTAAAGTTATCTTTACAGAGCACTCTAGCTGGTTTGTCCGTATGAAAATTTGGAGATTTTTTTTTTTTTTTACTTTTCCTTTTTGGGAGCTATTTGATTTATTGTATTGTTCACTTGGTCTGATGCTTCAAACTATATCTGAATGGTTTGAATTAACAGTGGTCTTCTAGATTGGTGCCTAATTGTCGGTACAGCCAAAAGCCATTCAAGAAATCCAAATATTTTAGGAGTTTTTTGTTCACCATGAAAACTTACTTTTTGGTTAATTATTGATTAACGTTTTTAAAGTTATTGCTACTTATTTTTATGCTGATATGTTATTGACTTCTTATTTATGCTTGTTTTAGCCAAAGGTTGATGTATCGTAAATTTTGTTTCTCCTGATGTTGACTGAGTTTTTTGAACATTTGAATTTCCTAGTTTTAATCTTTAAGCAAGTTTTGAAGTCATAGCTGCATTGTGGCTGCTGTTTTGATGTGTGATTGGCTTGGGCAGCACATTTAAAGTTATAGCTACTTATTTCTATGCTGATATGTTATTGCCTTCTTTTTTATGCTTGTTTTAGCCACAGGTTGATGTTCATAATTTTTGTTCTCTCCTGATATTGACTGAGTTTTTCAAACATTTGAATTTCCTAGTTTTCATCTCTAAGAAAGTTTTTCATCATATCTGCATTGTGGCTGTTGTTTTGATGCGTGCTTGGTGTTTTGGCCAGCACATTCGAGCTTGGACCAGTACCTCGCAGATTGGCTTGGGTTAGATCAATCAAGGTATCAGTGGGCACTGAATGATTACTATGAAAGCAATGGAACTGTGAGTGATGTCTCTGCCCCTGCTACCACTTTTTGGTTCTTATTGACTGCTTGAGGTGTATATACTGTTTTATCTTTTATAAACCATTTGGTTTACAAGGTATGATCTTTTCTTGTGTCATATCCTAATTTTATTGCTATTGCATCTATTTCTTGCTGGGCTCTGGAATCTGTTGAAATGAGTTTTTTTGGTGAAATATTGCTACCTTTGGTCTAGTCATCGTACCTTTATTTCCAAAAACTTAGACCTTTAGGGAAATCACATATTCATACTAGTTATAGAGTGGAAAAGGTAAGTGAAAATATTTTATCATTGCTTGAATGAGAGCAGTTGCTGGTTTGTGCTGCTGCGACCCTCTTTGCACTTTCTGCTGGAAACACTCACGAAGTCCCCTATAAACTCCTCAATTTTTGTAGTACCATGGCGGCACTTTGCTACATTGATGCAAATGAATCCTGCCTCAATTTTTTTGCTTCTCATTTTTCTCTATGTCCATGTAATATAGCTTTATAGCACTGATTTGCTGGCCTTACCCACGATCTATGCTGATGGTTTAATGTCTAACCAATTAATTTGCTTGTAATAATGCACTCGACATGATAGATCTCTGTGCGCTCTCTGTGGCGCTGAAGACTTGTGCCAAATAGACTGATTCACAGGCATATTTATTCACGTCTTTTTGGGAAGCAGGGCAACAAAAACTTTTACTTGAATTTTGCATCACGCAACGTCACTGGTTAAGGCGTTTTTTTAAAATAACAACTTTGGCTGCATTTGAAAGTTGTATGGTTTATTGTAACCCTTTAAGTCAATCTAATGTTGAAAATCATCTGCCCTGTTGTGTAGATGAACCCTTAAGCTACTTAACCTGTGAGTTCCTTGTATGTCTCCTTTTGCATCATGATATTGCGGCCAAACGTGAAAACTTGACATATGCTTCTTAAATTTAGAATTTTATTCTTTCTAGATGAAAGTTTTGGCTTTCTTTGGATGTCGGCCAATAATTTCTGCCTCACACATGAATTTCAGTTCTCCATATCAAAGTTTGTGTTGCTCAGAATTTCAGGGGATTTGGAGGCTGTTGCAATTAGCTGCACAGGCTTGCACTCTACAACAAGTATGATGATATTTCAAGCACAAATTAACCTGTGAGATATTTAGTAGGCACTAATAAACAAACTGTGTGAAAGTTGGGTGCCAAGAAAAATCAAACTCCCACCTCCAGGAGCTTTTTCATTCTTTGCATTTTATTCCTGCTTAATATAATTACTTTTGGGGGCTCAATGTTGTATTTATTCTGGGGTGGCAGATGTCTTCTTCTCATATTTGTCTAAGAATTTCAAAATTGAGATCTATAAATTGGCTTGGATTCTAGGAGAAAAACGTTACTCCCTGAAACATTTGCGTAGATTCAAGCGTAATACACTTTAGCAAATTAAATGGATGTGCACTTATTGAGACTTGCAACTTGCATTAAATATGTCTAGTATTGTTGAAAATTCAAGTTCTTTTTTCTTTGATAGGAAGGTTTTGGATAATGTTGCCATGCTCATGCTAAGTTACCACTTGCATGGTTGATGTAACCTTGTGTGTTTAGTTCTAATGGATCAATTAGGGGTTTGTGGTGAGGAAGAAAGATGAGCTAGGAAGGATTAATGGCTACCCTGAATTTCTGAAAGGGAAGGAAGGAGGAGAAGTCTTTCAAATAAACCAAAATCTCATAATTTTCCATGTCAACTGTGACATCTAGGAATGATTTAATAAACTCAAGTAGCAAACAGTTTTTAAAATTCCAATCTGGATCTGGCCTAAAATGTGGTTGGTGTTCACATCAACAGGAAACTGTATGAAATGTTCTCCATTGCAGTTATTTTCCTCAACCCATCTCCAATTTGGATGCAGATCACAGATTCTCAATCTAAAGGAACTTATGATCAATCTAGTATAAACAACTCAACCGAAATACCTAAGAAATATAAATCATATGCTCTCAAATGTAGAATCATAATTTTGCAAATAACCCCTATATATCCCAAAAGTAAACAATCACATGAATGATTCCCATTGCTGGTTGCATTCACGTCATTGCAAATGGCTAGTCCTCTAGTCAAAATCCTTTCATGGGAGATCTGAGCCCATCTATGCCTCTCATGAGTAATTCATAGGATTCTTTGTTGTGGGTGTAGATGAAGATTGGCTGTTCCATGGCCCAAGATCACTAGCAGTTGAAATATATCTGATGCTAGGGCCTTTTCTCACGTGCCTCTATTTTAGGATAGTATTATTGCATGTGGTTGTGATGCTGCATGCACATTCCTTTATCTCACATGCGTCTATTTTAGGACAGTATTATTGCATGTGGTAGTGGATCTGCATGCAGATTCCTTGAACTCTTTACCCTCTGGCCACAAATCACATGATAAATGGTTCATATGATGCCAACTTTTCTCTCTGGATCTTGAGAGGGGCAAGTAGCCTAGCTATTCTCCCCCTAAAGTTAATTTCAATGATCTATTCTACCTAGATATTTGGAATGGTTTTCTATCTGCTGCCAGTGAATTCACATATTCTTTCTATGTTCCTATAAGAAAGTCTTCAATTTTGTTAGTGACTCAGTCGTCCAAAGAATCGTCGTTCTTCTTACATTTTGCTGTATGTATGTTGCAACAAATGGGCATCTTTTGTATTCAACTTACCTCTTGACTTATAGGCAATCAAATTTTGCCGGAACCGATTTTGATCAGACTGCTTGAACTCTAACCAGTCACCCACTGTTGCAGCGTTCCGATTTTCCCACCATCCTTGTGGAGGCCCTGGAGGGGGAATTAGAGATTGATTAGACACTATATAGCACAGACACTTCTATAATGGAGCCATGTCGTGTCCAAAACGTGTCCAACATGCTTGTGTGTATTTTTTAAGAGTTTGTCACGTATCCGCGTGTCGGAGTAGCCGTGTCCGAGCAACATAGATTAGACATATTCTTGAGCCTTTGACATGGCAGCATGAATCGGTGAGATATAGGGAATTTAAGGCATTTCAGATACTTTGTTTTTGATAACCGGAGAATTCTGTAGCTCTTTGCCTGTAATGCTATGCGAGAGCATTGTGAGGTTATGCGTGTAAATCATTTTAACTTTCGTAGGGAGCTTGGATATTGAGCTTGTTCCCAAAAGATAGGTGATAATCCAACATATGAAGTGCACTCTTACGTGTATTTTTTGAGGCCACATAGCCTTTTATGTATAACTCTGTTTGGTTTGTCTTTGCGTCATGATATCTGGTAAGTGCCATCGCATCTTCGTCTACTTTTGGCCATTCAAAAGCTTTTATGCCAGCCTTTCAAAAGGATTTATGCCAGTTGTATCCCATTGCCCATATCAACTTCCAGTTTTAACAGCGAAAGCCCACTATTCTTATTTCAACGGGCAGATGATCATTTGCACAGCTTAGAGATCATGATTGTTTTGTTGGTTAAATTTTACATGTCCACATCATTGACTTTAGATGGTAGCTGCTATTTGACATGTTTTTTTTTTTTTTTTTTTTCCTTTTCATGCGCTTAACATTCTACTTAATACCCTCATCATAATCAAGATTACACTGTATACAGTTTCATGTTTCTGTTGTGGGGAGTTTGCAGTCCATTTCAGCTCAATCCATCACTTGATAGAGAGCTTGGGGCTTTAAATTATCAAATCAACAAACTAAAGAAATCCTTGTGAATCTTTACTTCTTTGTTTCATTGCAGGGCAAGGATGGTAGTAAGCCAAAAGAACTTGTTAGCAAAGGGCAGGCCATGTAATATGTCAACAGGCAGGTTACTTTTTCGACCAAACTTGTGACTTAGCAGGGACATCTGTTTTCTTCAGTTTTTAACGTTCAAATTTCTCTGAGTTGTGCAGAATGCCTTGTGTATGGAGCTTTTCCAGCTATTGTTCGATGATTGCTCCTCCGACACTTAGCTGTGTCAGTTACAGTGTGGCAATGCTAATGTTGAGGCTATAATGTGTGGAAGGCAGAAGTGCTGCCATTCAAAGTATTACTGGCTTCTTTTGTTCTTGTCCCCTTGGAATGAAATGAATTATGATGGGTCATAGTTTTATTTTGACCAATTGGAAGCATTTCCTTCATTTCTCGTGGCATGCTCAAGAAAATTTCTCGTGTTTGTGCTTCCATCCTCGTACTGGAGTTTGTTGGATGATCAGAATTCCATCATTTCATGCAATGAGATCATGATTCTTGGGTGAGAATCGGCCGGGCCGGGCCGGCTGAAGTTGACCCAAAGTGAAATGGGCGGACTTTGGGCCAGCTCGAGCTTGAACTGGACATGCATTTCCCCTGTCTGACTGCTGCCTACTTATTTTCGTTTGGGCCAGCCCACGGATTTTTGGGCCAGCTAATTTGGAATAACTCTTATCAAAAAATGTTTGAGATCTTTAGAAATCTACAGTAAACAAATAATAATAATCTCCACTTTGCTTGCTCTTTTATAGTAATAACAAACGGAAAAAAAATAACAGAATCTAAGGGGTTGTTTTGTTAGGGGTGGAAGTGAGAAAGTAGTAATAGTTCTCTTTGAAACTTGAGAATTTGTTAGTGAGTTTTCTGGTGTTTGAATGTTGTTGGGAAGCGTGATTTGAAAAATATTATATCTTTTTCGGTGTTTGGATGGTAATGTGAAAGTTAAGTGAGACAGTTGACAACAAAATTGATCGCAAAATAATATTAAAATAAAAATTAATTAGAAAAATAAAAATTAGATTGTAATTATAATGCAAGCGAGATTTTTATGATTACAAAATTAACTGTTTGAATTACAATTTATTACAAATGAGATTTATATGACTAAAAAATTAACTGTAGCACCCTGAAAATGAGGAAGTGATTGTGTAAAAAAGAAAAGAGAAAAGGAAAAAAAGTTTTCTTATTTTTCTTTTTCGGTGTTTGGATGGATAGGGAGGTAAGCAATTATACTTCGGCATTTTTTACTTCCGCCCACTTCCTTGCAACCAAACAAGCCCTAGTATCTCTCTCACTATGTCTCCTCTCTTGTTATCGTCACTAGAAGACCCTGGCTGCCGCTAAAAGAGTTGGATTTCATCGAAATGGCGCGTCGAATTTAGTTTTGCACATCGAGAAGGAGAGTTTTATGTCGATGGGGACATGAATGAAATGGGTAATTAGAGTGAAATTAGGTTGGAAGAGAGCCGTCGGATCGAGAGAGGGAAGAGAGAGACTCCAGGAAGAGAACGACTTCAGGAGTACTTGGGTTGGGAATTTGTTAGTTAGAATGAAATTGTTGGGACTTTTTTTAATAAGAGGAAAAAGGTCTTGGTGAGAAGGAAATAAGAGAGAATAGATGATGAAGTGTTTATTCAGCTTGGATAGAATTATATAAGACCTTAAGCTAAAAAAGGAATTTCAAGAATTTTTTTAATATATAGATGCACTGATTAACAATAAGTTCTTCTTATTCATTTTGTCGAGGGTGTCAAATGAAAATATGAAGATTTGGAGGGTGAATACAAAATGAAATAATAATTTGGAGAAGACAATTTTTTGTATATTATTCACCAAGCAATTTCATGAATATATACAAGTGTAGAGAGGAAAATAAGTAAACCATACACGTGTATCACACGTCTATATTTAGGTATGTTAACACCCCCTCAAACTCACGATTGATCAAGCACCGAGAGTTTGGATAGAAACTCGTGAAACTGTTGAAAGGTTTACGCCTTGATGAATAATCACCTAACTGAGCTCCTGAAGAAACATAGGAAAGAGTGGTCTTGCCATTCTCATATTCCTGGAGGGCAATATAACTGTTGACCTCAATATGATTGGTGTGATCATGAAAGACGGGATTCGAGGCGATAACAATGACACTCTTGTTATCACAATGCATGTGAATAGGTGTACTAACAGAGACATTTATATCACTGAGGAAGTCGCGTAACCATCGAAGCTTTAAGACAATATCAGCCATAGCGCGATATTTAACCTCGGTGCTCGAAAGAGAGACAACATCCTGGCACTTGCTATGCCAAAAAATGAGAGAGGAGCCCAGAAAATATAAAAGCATGTTGTGGAGTAATGTGTGCTAATAAGCCCGAAGAGAGTGATGAATCAAAATTGTATAGCAATACTCGAAAAATAGTGCCTTGGAGATAACGAAGCACACGAAGTAATACCGCATAATGAGCTGAGGTGGGAGCACTAACAAACTGACCGAGAACATGAACAACCTAGAAATATCCGGGTGAGTAGCAAAAAAATATATGAGAGAACCTACCAGTTGTCTATACCACGCAGGTTGTGGTAATGGAGTATCATCATCGCGTCTGAGTTTGAAATGAAGTTCCATTGGTGTGGAATGAGAGGGGATAGAGAAATAGTAAGATCACTCAGGGTGGCACGATCAAGAAGGTCAGCACTGTACTTCTGTTGAGACAGAAGATAGCCACGAGAAGAGTAGGCAACCTCAATGCTAAGAAAATAGCGTAGAAATCCCTAATCCTTCATTTCATACTCGGACTGAAGATGTTGCTTCAGAGACATAATAGCGACAGGATCACTCCCAGTAATAATCATGTCATGAATATATAAAATGAGAAGCACAATACCCTAGGAGTGGAGCACCGAAACTTCACCTGGTCACAGTTGAACGAGTGCGAGGAGGCCTAGATTAAGGAGAGGAACGTCAACTGGTTGCCTGGATCACTGCCTATAACGGGGAAGAGCGCGAGGGAATCAGGGAGGAGCGCGAGGAGCTGATCACCTAGACCATCGCCTGGACAAGGGAGGAGTACGAGGAGGCTTGATCGCCTGGTGGGAATTTGTCTGGCCATTGGATCACCGACCGCTCAATGAAGGCAGCAGAGAAGGAAAACGACCACGACACCAGAGGAGGAAGACCACCGTGCTGGTTAGGGTCAGGGCGGCGCTTCAGATCGCGATCTGATCCGATCAATGATGATCTGATCTGATTGGTGATGCTTCAGAGAGGGTGACGCTTCAAGGACGAGATCGAGAATGGAGAGAGAGACGACCGGGTTAGGGTTAGGGTTTTTGGAATAGGCTCTGATATCACGAAAATTTGGAGAAGACAAATTTTTGTATATTATTCACCAAACAATTACATAAATATATATACAAGTGTATAGAGGAAAATAAGGAAACCATACACGTCCAGATACAATGTACCGCATATTTATATACATGTATGTTAATATTAACAAAGATTTCAAGTGTTGATTAGAAAAAATGAGTCACAAAATATAAAATATAACTATAATTTTCACCATAATCTCATTTTTTAAATATAATGACAAAGAATTTAAAATATTGCAAATATCGCTACGGAAAAGCCTAAATTTTAACCAAAAATCTTGACTTATGGAATATATTCCCTAACTAATGAAAGATAATTTCTTTAAGATCATTTACCTTCCTTTGTTATTTTTAATTAGTCAAATAGTTTCTTTTATAGGATACTTGATATGAGGCTTTTTTCTAATAATAAGGTTCATTTCCTCAATATGGGATCCCATTTTTTTCTCTTTCGATATTTCTCCCTTTTCCTAACCTTTCTTCACTCTTATGTTGTAATTAGTGAAATCTATCAGGCTTGAGAGTAAGTAGTTACAATTATATCCTCCTGCAAACAAGTGAAATTGAAAGGAAAGAGAGAGCATACATAAGTTGAAAGATCATGTCGGAGCTTTTAATGCTGCAAAAAAAAATATTAGAGAGAAAAATAGGATAAAAATTTTCTATGTAAATGTCAATCATAAGCCAATTTGGTACTATAGGGCCTGTTTGGTTAAAGTTGGAAGTGAGGAAGTGAGGAATTGAGGAAGTAGTAATAATTCCCTTTGGAACATGGGAAATGGTTAGTAAGTTTTCCGGTGTTTGAATATTGTTAGGAAGTGTGGTTTGGAAAATATTTTGTCTTTTCTGGTGTTTGGATGGTAATGTGAAAGTGGAAGTGGAAAAAGTTGACCACAAAGTTGACCGTAAGACAATATTAAAATAAAAATTAATTAAGAAAAATAAAAAATAGACTGTAATTAGAATGCAAGTGAGATTTACATGATCAAAAAATTAACTGTTTTGTGCTACAATTTATTACAAATGAGATTTACATGTCCACAAAATTAACTGTAGCACTCTGAAAATGAGAAAATGGTTGTGTAAAAGAGAAAAGATAAAAGGAAAAGAGGTTTTCTTATTTTCCTTTTCCGGTGTTTGGATAGATAGGGAAGTGAGCAATTATTACTTCCCTATTTCCTTACTTCCGCCCACTTCCTGCAACCAAACAGCCCCTATACAGTACGTCTCATCTAAAGAAATCCCCAATATTTTTCGTAAAGACAATCAAGTCTTAAACATGGTAAATTTTTAGTATCTTTTTTATACAGAAAATAATTGAGGCATTATTTCAACGGGCATTTCGCTATATACCACTATGTCAAATCGTAATTAGGAAAAAAACTCAGCTTCAAAATTTTGTTCGTTTCAGCTACCTCTTTTTTTATACAAATTATGTGCATCCACATATCAAGCGCAGAAGTGTTCTTCAGTGGCGAAAGACCAAAAATACCTGCATTAATCGCTTCGAAAAGGCAGACCGTTTCAAAAATGTTGACTGATGGTATTTATAAGACTGTGATCATGATTACAGTCCTCAAAAAAAAATGATTGCAGTCTTCATAAAGACTCAATATAGGATATTTTTTGAATACTACGATTATGGTCGCAGTTTTTATAAAGAGGACTGCGATTATGGCCGCAGTTCTATAAAGACTCAGAAATTTAATATTTTTGGTCTCATGGTCGCAGTCCTCACAAAATATCATATTTTTGAGTTTCAGTTGTAATCTTCACAAAATGTTCTATTTTTGAGTTTTTGTGAGATTTGCGACCATGGTCGCAATCATCTTATTAGGACCGCGATCATGATCGCAATCCTCACAAACTACCCTAATTCTAAGTAAGTTCTCATAGAGGACTGCGACCATGAGTCACAATCCTCATATTAGCACCGTCATCATTATCAGACCCCTGCCCACTGAAATCTAAGAATCCCTAATGCTTTTTAGATATAAATACAAACAAAACTCATCGCGAGCACGAACAAATAAGATCAGCAAAAAGGTCGCTCGAAAAAAATTTCACTCGCGAATTACTCTGCGTCGGGGTCAATGCTGAGCGGAGAGAAATAACCACGACGGTGGGAAGAGTAAAAGAGGAATGAAAATATATAAACAAGTGGTGGTTGGGGAAAATCAATTTATACTCACGTGGATGAGGTTGTAGCGAATCAAATTATGGCGTTAAGTTCTTTTTAATTATGAAACAAAGTATGTGGCTGTACTGCAGTTTTCCTTATTTCAGTATCCAGATCCTAAATCTTAAATCTCTTGCTATATTTTCTCAAAAAAAAAAAGTAATATATTTTTAGTGTTATTGAAATCCATGCATATGACCCTGGAGGTTTTAGCCCAAAGTGACACTTATTTTTAGGTCAAGGCGGGAGAAACTAGTATTTAATTTCTAAGCATCGATATGAAATTAAGATAAATCATAAAATGGAATTTTTTTTCTTTTTTTCGAGAAATGCATGTAGGTTTACATCACAATCTGAAATGAAAAAAGTAGCGGAGGAAAGAAACTCTCATGAGAGTGAATGAAACACATCATGCACCAGAGGTAAATCACATCTCGTTAATCAAATCCCGCTTTCACCAGGGCTACGACCTATATTTCAAAAAAAAAAAAACGACCAAACCATGAATAAAAACTCTTATAAAATTATCCAGTTATAAATCTAAATTGTTCCGCTAAAGGTTTAAGTTTTAGTAAATATAGTTAAAAATTTCAAGTGCTACTCCAAGTCCGTAGTAAATTCAACTAAAAAATTCTAAGGCCTAATCCGAATTCAGTAAATCCAACTAAAATATTAGTCTTAGTGCAATCCAAGACCGAGTCCGAGTCTCACCTGAGAAATTCCAAACCAATAACACCCCCTTAAATGAAATTTCATTAACACGATCATTTTCGTAACGTGCACTCCCTTTTTTTCTTATAAGGGCTGTTTGGATGCCCGGAAGTGGGTAGAAGTGAGGTAGTGAAAATAAGATTCTTTTGCTTTTGAAAAATGAGAATTTGTATTTCTTTTCTAGTGTTTGGATGGTAGTTAAGAAGTGTAATGTGTTTTCTGCTGTTTGGTGGTAATGTGAAAGTAGAAGAGGAAAGGTTGACCACAAAGTTGACCGTAAAATAAATTTAAAATAAAAATTAATTATTAAAAAAATTAAACTGTAATTAAATGCAAGTAAGATTTACACCACAAAATTAATTGTTTTGAGTTATAATTTATTACAAATGAGATTTACATGACAAAAATTAACTGTAGCACCTTAGAAGTGAGGGAATTGTTGTGTAAAAGGGAAAATAGAAAAGGAAAATGGTTCTTCCGGTTTTTTTTCCGGTGTTTGGATGGATAACAGAAGTGAAAAAATGACACTTCTCACTTTCTCACTTCCGCCCACTTCCTTGAACCCAAACAGCCTCTTTGTGTAAACGAGTAGGGTCCAATAGAGGGTTGATCCTTGTCTTTTAACCATTTACTCAATAATTTTAGATATATAGTAGGGGGGTTGTGTGTGTGTGAGGTCATTTTTCTACATTCGTTAACAGGAATGTCCACCTGTTAGCAGCAAAATGAGAAAAGATAAAAAAAAAAGATCGAGATCATCGAGGTAATTGAAATATTGGTTCCCACAAAATCTTCAATGAGGAGATGTATTGATGAGGAAATGGTTAGATTTACTATTTCTATGATATTCTTTATTTTACCTTCTCGCAATGCCTTTTACATATTTGTGTAAATGCTCCAGTGATTGATAATCCTTAGTTATTTCTTTGTCACCAAATTTTGCACATCATTGCTCATTTTGAGATTGCTACTTATTAAGAAAAGAGTGTTATTCACCAAGCATTGGACTTTACTTGTCAATTTTCTGCCAGTGTTTCAGCTAAAAATTTTGGTACTTGATATTCATATTTTCTATTTGGGATTTCAGGATTGTTAAGCAAAGCCAATTTCCATGATTGGGATTCAAGCAGTCTTCTGTATGAAACTAAGATCGAAAGGTCAGCTACTCTCCACTTGTATGCAGATTGTATTAGTTTCTTTTTCTTTGAGCTACGAGATTACATATAACAGTGTTACATCGTTGGACGTTTGTATCTTGTTATGTCTTTTGCATATTCTCTCTGTATTTTATGTTCTTCTGGTTTACCCAGATATATTATGCTCTCGAGTAACACATGCTAATATGTGATTTGATTTGACAGAAGCATGACTCCTGAAATATTTTATGACTTTCCACTAAGGTTTTCATTGAAAGTTATGGTAATATGATACACATTTGGTATAAATACAAGAAAAAAGGTATATCTACATGTGAACTAGGAGACGAGTCATGAGTATACATGGATGATAAATGAAATTAAAACTTAGGTAATCATAATACATATTTGAGTAACTGATAAATAAAGTTTACTTACATGTTAGGCTGCACTTAGGAGCTGTTTGGTTTCTAGTAAAATACCAGAAAAATTGACCACAAAAAGTGCGAGGGAGAGCACTGTAACGATTGATGCATGGTTGTCCATCCGCTCTTAAGGACCCTAGTTTAAATCTTGAAGTGGGTTGGAAAGAACTTGATGACATGGGGGTTCTCTTTCATTCACGATTGAAATTTTCACCATGCACTCCCATGTTGTAAGTGGCTAAACAACCTTGTTTCTCTAATGTCTCCCGAAAAGTTTCGGCTTCAGTTCTCCCAGTAACCAAGTAATCGTTATTTCTTAAAGATATGCATCTTGTAATCATTTTATATGATAAATCAGGTGCTGGCATTTATTATATATTAAAAAAACAGAAAAGTTGTGATCTTCTAGTAAGTTTGAAATCCTTATACCTTCAATTTCAGTGTAGATAACTTGCTCCAAACTCCCCTAACATCTTAACTTTTATCACTATATCCCCTTATGTTTCTTTCCAATCCTTGAAACTAATATGCAAAATTTACCCTCATCTTGTTCTCTTCCTCTCTCTCTCTTATCTCTTATTCCTGCACCGTCCAATCTTATCCCTACGGACCCTACCATGTCTTCTCTCTTTTGCTTCTTAAAGCCTAACCCCTCATTATCCTCCTCGTCCAATTTTTTTCTTTTTCTTCTTCCTTTTTTTTTCATCATTATTCCCAAACTCTAATTTGAAGTTAAATCCAATCCTTCTCTCCTCCAATTTTATTTCTTTCATATCTTCTTCTTTCACCTAACTATCTAACAATTCTAAAACACACACTAAAAAGATGCATAATAAATAGATAAATAAATAGGACGTGGGTATATGAGTCCAGTTTGTTGCACATGAAAAGAGTCTTATACGTCCTACAGATCACAATTGACCTAGATGTAATGTTTAGTGCAGTCAAGAACATATGAGAATTACAAAACATTCTTTGCAATGTAGTACAAGTTCAAGTGTTAAGAAGGGAAAAGATGTTAACTCTGTGCGAGCAGCCATGGCAAGATAGAGATGCAAGCATTATCCAGAATGATTGGCAGTAAAGCATATGTGGGTGTTTTCTGAAGTCAGCCGTCAAATCCCTGGGCTTCGCCCTGGATAGGTGGTGGAAACTACCAAACTAGACTATGGTATGGGCAGAGAAAATATCTGGTGGAGTGGTGAAATGTGTAGGGATCAGGGAAAACAGCAGTAGCGACAACACATTTGTAGGCCGACACTGACAAGGAGAGATGAAAGCTAAAGAAGCAATTAGGATTAGATACTCTAGTAGGCCTCATTGTAAATGATGGATGCTAGGCTGTGCTTATTGACAGTGTGTACTCATCCAATAACTATCCTAGTTCTACCACATCTTTTATTTTATTGCTTCTGGAACAATCACTATTTTCTGTTTATTATAGATCTATTACCAGAAAGTCAATGTGTATCTCAACATTAATGTGTATTCCTAAATAGTCTAAATTTTCAATTATTCAACCATTTAATTTTACCAAGTTCAACATTAGTCAAATTAGTCAATATTTATATGTTTTGATGCAACAAGATGTTGTTTGTAACAAGTAGTTTTGTTGGTTGGTTATTGTTCATGAAATGAGATGAATTTGTTTTTTTCAGATTACGGTAAAATCATTTGATTCAATCTAATAAGTCTTGTATAAGAATTGAGAAATTATATGGGTCGATTGCTTATTTATCATGTATGTCTACTTTTAGGCAGAATGTCTTGACAATTATCACTAGGAAACTGAAAGAAATCTAAAAAACCAGAGGCCTCGATAAGTGCTACAAGATCTATTGTATTGGAATCCATGGTTATGGGCCCAAATCCGTTAGTATGGAACATTTTCTTTCCAAGCGAATATTGCAGCCACTAATTTGGCAATTTCTTGCATACGATACCTAGATGGTTAGATATAAACTTCAATGTCACAGGTCACATATATGAATATGAACTATAGAACATGATTTCTCTGCACTGTTTGTAAGTCCTCAACGGTTTCATTCTGAAGATTGAAGAAATAGAAAGTCCTTGATGTCCTTTTGGAGGGATGAATTGACTAATGCTTCTTAAGGCCTAATTTGCTCCCAGTACAATATTACTGACATTATTCACTGCACCACATAAGTATCTGATATGGTTTCTATTAATGACAGAAGCTTGCAATGATAGCATCTATGTGACACATTAATGTAGGACGAGTTAGTAAATTTGATAATTTGATAATCTTATGTGTTGAAATTATCAAATTTACTGACTCGTCTTACCTCATGTCCAAGACAAAATAAAGACTGTTAAGGATACATAGAGAAAAAAAGAAGAAGAAGAAAAGATGGGATGCAAGGGGGCATATTTTACAGGAAAATTGATATTAGGATTACTAGGAGAGATGACAGTTATAGATCCAGTATCTATATGCTGATGTTATTCTTGAAATATTAGGATTCTTGAAATATCTATTCTATAGGCTTCAAACATAATGTGCTTTCCAATCTTCAGGTCACCAGAAGCAATCAAAGATTTGTTGCTGATAATAGTTCAATATACCGGAAAATAAACAAGGAACAAAACTTGGATAAAATGGGAAAGAATCTAAATTGGGATTCATGATTCTGAACCACAAGATACTTACATGTAAAATCCCTATGAAGCCAAAAGGAAAAGGGGAAAAAAAAAGACGAAGAAGAAGCTCATTCTGATATATAACCTGCGAGCAAATATATTTCCGGTTCCAGTTACAAATTATAAATGGCAAGTATTAAAGGTTTTGGAACCACTAATTTTTCATGAGGGAACTATCCATCCCACTCTCACCTTTTGCTGTCTCTTTGCTATTGAAGTCTCCTGTTTTCTTACTCCATAATTCTGACCCTGAATCAGATGAAACCATGTACTGAAATGGATTTGTAGGTGGTACAATTACCTCTTCTCCCTCCAACATCTTGACGACGCTGCTCATTGAAGGTCTTGCCTCTGGATGATACTGCACACACCATAAGGCCACTTTGCAGCATCTTTCAGCCTTATCTTTGTCCTTCTCTTCAATCCCACAAACTAATATGAGATCATCCAACTGTAGCTTTTCATACTTTTCCCATACCCATCTTGGAAACCATTCCTGACTTTCTGGCTGATTGAACTCAAGATTCCTCCGTCTCCCCAAGATCTCGAAAAGAAGCATCCCAAAACTGTAGACATCACACTTATAAGTTACAGGAAATGGCATCCACATCTCTGGTGCTGCATAACCAGGTGTCCCTCTAGCTCCCGTCATCGCTACATGACTGTTCTCCCTATCGCAAAGTTTGGCCAATCCAAAATCGGCAACCTTGGGAGAGAGGTTGGAACTTAGAAGGACATTACCCGGCTTAATGTCATAATGCACTATCCTACTTTGGCACTCTTCGTGCAGGTATCGAAGTCCCTTTGCCACTCCTAGCGCGATCTCATGCAGTTTTTTCCACTCTGCTTTGTGCGTCTTATCAAATAAATGTCGATCGAGCGATCCATTCTCCATGTATTCATATACCAATGCTTTCACTGTGGCATCAAAGCAGAACCCATAAAGTCTGACCAAATTGATGTGATATGTTCTGCCGATGGTACTGACTTCTGCCATGAACTGCTCCTCAGCCCTCTTATCCAAGGTTCGACGAAGGATCTTAACTGCTAGTTGCACCCCATTAGGGAGCTTCCCTTTATATACTTCACCAAAGCCACCTGAACCCAGTTTCACTGAGTAGTTACAAGTGAAATCTATCAGATGTTGTGGACTAAATCTGACAGGCTTTTCCTTCAGGATTTCATCCAGAAACCTTTCAATTGATGCAATTTCGACCTTTGAGTCACTGCTCTCTTCAGAAGGCATCAGTGTGGTTTCAGTCGTGCTGCTGGCTAACTCTGGAGATGTGTTGCTTGATAACTTGTTCTTCTTGAGGCAACACTTTGTAATCAGAATTGCAATAACAATTAGTACCACACCAGCAACTACCACCATAACTGCATGTATTGTTAAGGATGGAGAATTAGGATAGATGGGGAAGCATTTCTTGTGAAGTTTGCATCAAGAATTGGAAAATTGCTCTTACCAATGGTGACGGCTCCGGCTGCAGCGGAGAGGCCATTCGAGCTTGTGGTGAGAAGGGACTGGTGGATGGAGTTGACATGCTAGTCGAGCTGTACAAAGCCAACATGTAAAATGGGGTGATGAGCTAGTGAAGAATGAAAGCTGAATAATCTTAAGAGCCATCATTTTATACAAAATTCTCTTAATCATTGGCCTTTGTATTCGAGGCCTTGCTTCACCAACAAAGAACAGAAATCTAAAAGCCAATTTATTCTATGTTTCCTTACCTATGCAACAATTGGGCACAAAATGGACAGCTGAAAATATAGTGATTTAGTTTTACACTCTAGAATGTTTGCAACCTAAAAGAATTAGTCTGTTGTATTTAGATCATGATCCAAGACAAGGATCAATAGTTTCTGCATTCTTATATCTAAACTATAGATTTAAGTAATATGTTACTTTTTGCCGTGCAATTTGTACCTACTTATGCATAGACAAGAAAACTCAATCACTTTTTTTATTGCGGCACTCTTGATGACATAGATCAACTTTAACAAAGTGAATTTTCCATCTGAATGGTCTTTCATTGAATTTGAATATGAAAGATATGTTCCAAATCCTTCAGAAGTAGCCCAGTTTATGTCTATATAAAGATATGTACATGCATGTTTATAAATATGTATAGAGACATGTACTTGTGTATATTCATATAGATATGTATGTCATATGTTGCTTCTTCTAGTTTTTTGCATTGTTTGTGAACTTAGTTTCAACTGCTGCCTTGCTCCTCAAATAAAGAATCACTATTATCAAGAATAAATTTTTGTGATTCTTAACTAAGAATAAAGATGAGGATGAGAGTAGCCCTCGGCAAAAGTTACTTCATGAAAGCAACTTATAAAAGAATACAAATGTTCAGGCAATCTCAACTGTCCTATAGATCACGACATCACTCGACAAGGGGCCTACCATCTCCCTTGATTTTTGTCATGGTTGCATATGGTATATGATCACTTCATGTAAGGAAAAGGGTTCTCAGTGAGGAAGCTACCCTATCATCAATAATTAACCACTGAGTATGCGAACGGCATGAGAACAGCATGCTTCTGTTTGGTAAAACATGCCCTGGGTAAGCTATGATTCTCAAATGGGTTCTTTGGTGCTTCGAGAAAAGGTCAGGCCTGAAAATTAACTACCACAAGGGTGCTCTGATCCTCCTAGGAAAACCATCTCTTAAATTATCTCTTTCATCTTTAATTTCCGGTGGAGCAATTGCCTATTAAATATCTGGATCTTCCCCTTACGATGGTATCTCTTCATAAGGTTGACTGGAAACCCCTCGATAAGGTTGAAAATAAGCTTGCTGCTGTGTCTTGAGGACGTATCACCCTCCCGAATGTGGTTCTCTCAACCAGGCACACTTGCTTTCTATCATTTTTCCTTGTGTCAATAAGGCGATTATTGTGGTATGTGACAAGGTCAGAGAGAACAGGGGTATTGTTTAGTCAAATTGAGCCAGGTTTGCAAAAAGGAGTTCAGTGGTCTCTGGATCAATTTTGGGGATTTCAGTACTTCTTAGTTTGAATGATGGTAGAAGTTATACACTGAAAGGGACAAGATTTATATGAGTCTTTCTGCCTAGAGTGAGGCAAACAACTAGATATATTACTCAGGCATCCATCTATTCCAAGCTTTATTCAGGATTTGATCACCCCCTTACATTTGAGTCTCCTATAATATGATCTCAAACAATTATGACGTTTTATGAAGTACCCCCTGTTTTACCCCAAACCAGGAGGAGGAGGAGGAGGAGGAGGAAGAAGAAGAAGAAGACACACACA
Source organism: Agave tequilana (assembly GCA_038442645.1). Classification (NCBI taxonomy): domain Eukaryota; kingdom Viridiplantae; phylum Streptophyta; class Magnoliopsida; order Asparagales; family Asparagaceae; genus Agave; species Agave tequilana. The sequence continues at coordinate 95,043 of JAVJIF010012224.1, read as the reverse complement.
CACACACACACACACACACACACACACACACACACACAAAAGCAGAAAAATAGAAACAAAGCACACACCCCCAACACAGAAATGCATGCATGCATCCTATTTCATAATTGTTGTACCTCAATTAATTGGGTGTGTGCATTTTCTTGCTAAAGTTTTCTTAGACATTTTCCTCATCACTCATGCACTCATGCATGTGCACGTATTCTTTCTATGATCACTTCTCTGCCAATTCACCACAAAGAGCTTATTCTCTAAAGAAAATGAAATTGAAAGCATTGTCCTGTGTGTGTATAAAACTCTCTATTTGGCACTTCACGAGTTTATTGAGTTGGGTTGGATCAAATTGAGCTATCACAATCAAAATAAATTTAAAAATCTGTGTACAAGTATTCAATAATTTAAACTGTAGAAAAAATAATGCATTTATACTATGAAGATCTAAGATTGGAGTTATGATTAGGGTTGTAGTTTGTATGTGTGTTTGTAAGTATATTTAAGCATATATTTATAAATTTACGTAACTTGTTATAGTATATCAAGCTCAGGTTGGGTCAAGGTTTCCAGAAGATTAATGCAAACCGTCTTAAAAAAAACTGGGCTTGGATATCCCTTAGCCCTGACCCAACCCAATTAGATACCCCCACCACCACTGACCACACAGATCTTGTAGGTTTTTTTTTTTTTAAATAATGAAAATATCATCAAAATACACAGTAAGGTGCTCGTTTTGTTTGGAAGGTTCAAACATGAAAGATGATAACTTCGTAAAACTTGACATATTACCTTTGGAGCAAGCACTTGACGTTTCCCTTCTCTTTGTTTTTCTTCTGATCTTTTTGCTTCTCTGTCTTCTCTGTGCAGCTTCAACTGGCCATGGATATGATGCAGCAAAAAGTTTCTTGATGAGGGACGCTCGGATATTTCAAAAGGATAAAGATCAGATTCTGCTTTCCATTCCACAAATAATGCAAGTGTATGAGAGGTTGGAAGACTTCCAGCAAGGTCAACGTCTCCTTCATGAAGTTTCCTCCCACCTTATGCAGGTAACCAAAATCAAAACGGACAATCTTCTGGTCATACTTTGACTTTTGCAGGCAGGAATCTGCATATACAATTGAAGACATAACTTGTTGATATGTCTTTGATGCCAACAGATCAACTTCTTTTATTGACTTCCTTCCCAAGCATTCTTTAGAGATAAACTTAGCCCATGTGAGACCTATGGTTTTAGCTTTCCCTTTGTTAACTAGATGGTGGCAGCATGCACTATCTAAATTAATAGCCTATTATTCCACCAAATGACTTGTCTCCACAAGTAATGTAAGATGATTGGTGAGACAGTGGTTCAGAATTTTAGCCTATAAATAGGCATGGTATTACATGGGATAGAGCAAGAAAGATAACGAGAAAGTTTCAGCTAAACTATTGTATTATCCTCTCCTTTCTCTTGTCATTTATCTTCCTTTTGTTAGATCCTAGTGCTGTTAGATTTTGTAGGTGTGGGTGTGAATGGGATTAGAGTTGTAATCTCTTATATTTTCCTCTTTTGATTGGTGGATTCCTCTTATTGTCTTTTCCCGTGGACGTATATCACATTGATTGAATCACATTAAATACTGGTGTGATATTCTCTTTGACTTTATTAGCTATTATTGCTATTTGAATCTCTAATTGTATTTATCATCTATTATATTAGAAGCACACTGTTACAAAAAATTGGTATTAGAGCTAGTGTTATTTTTTTGATTTTGAGATGACTTGGGCAAAGTACAAAGTAGAAAAATTTGACGGAAGAAATAGTTTCAGTTTAGAGAGTCAAATTAGCAAGGCTTGTTAAAAGTCTTATATGGTAAGTGATAATTATCATCTCTATTTTCATTCTTTTTATTGCCTATTTTGTTACACATTTAATTATGCACGAGTGTTTTTGTTTATTTTTTTTTTCCAGAAATTAGGTCAAAAACACAAATTAAAGAAAAGATATCAAAAAGAGGAAAATCAGTATACAAAAAAATTGCAACAGATTATCACAAGATCAGAACATCTAGAGATAAACAGACTTACCAACATAGTACACAACATATAGAAGAGGATTACAAAGTTTGATGTAAAATTCCAAGGTCAAACGGTTATGCAGACGTTGTTTCGACTGTGCGGCTGTTGACTAGTCAAAATAGAGGCTAGAGGTTTTCTACAACAATTCAGATTCAGACTAGACACGTCTCAGTATTTTGATCACAATTTTCGTTCTGAAAGTCCAAATACAAGCTAAGAGGCCCATTTTCAAATAGACTCAAGAAACAATCTGCTCGGATGGAGATCTTTGGAGGTTTTCAAGCAAATCAAAGGTAACATTCCCTTCTTGATGCAATCCAACATGTTCTGTCTTTTGTCAAATTTTTGAAGGGCCTTTGCACTAGGAAGAGAGCCACTAATTTTCTTAAGAAAGTCTTTTTAGTAGCCAATGTTAGTGTGATCCTATCAAACTTTATACCTGTGAAATATAATGGTCTCGGTTGTCTTACTATTCACACGCCTTGCTTCTCAAAATTCGTGATATGGAGACGCGATGAGAGTTGGCGACGTATATATGCGAGGATAATACCTATGTATACACGCTAAGCCTAAATGTAACTTGAAAAAGCTATATAAATCATCTACGAAGGTAATAAAATCACTGCAATATGACATGATTCTACACATGATAACATTATTCTGTGAATGATTCAATAAATTACATGCTGAGTCCAAAATACAGTGAATCAAGGAATCAATGAGAATAAAGAAAAATAGAAAAGATACTGAGGCAGGACGATCGAGTAAGAGAACTCCGAGCTCCTCGTCACGAGTGTGATGCTCCTAAATACCTGACCAGCAAAGAGATATCCAGACTTGGATATGTGAATCCAGGGGAGTTAGAAAATTCCCAGCAAGTGTGTAAAATGAGGGAATGTGATATAATGTAAAATAATATAACAATAGTAAATTTTTTACAAGCATTATAACATGCAGAAAGTAAATAAACAGTAATGAGGACAGTCTATAGTAAAATCATGGTTCAATTCAGGTATCTATCATGGCATGCATATGTTACGTATCTATTACAGTATAATAAATGAACACAGTCAATCACAATACAATGTAGACAGTTTATTATTATTAATTATGTCAGCGAACATCAATTTCACGTGTAATAGACGCATCTCATACTCGCTTGTTACACATATCAATTAGAGTCCTAAGTTATTGAAACTGATCGGTTGGAGACATTATTCATACTTTAGGGGGGTCTCGAATATACTCGAGACGGCGGCTTCAGTTTCCTGGCGCTGAAACAGACCGTACCGCTAGGTACTTAGTAACAGTGACAGAAATTCACTGTAGAACATTGAAACAATAGCAGATATGATACCAGTCATCCCCCAAGAACCCAGCAGTGGAACCCTAAGTCGGGTGCGTAATATGTATCCTAGGTCCACCCAAAATTCACTCTTTCCTATTAATTTCTCTAATCCATGTGTAAGTTATCTAATCACGATTATTTAATTTACTTAGATCAATCAATATTCATGTTATCTAGATTAGATAATACGGTTATTGTAACTGTGATGGTATAAGTCATGTAACAGTGCGAACAGTATATCAGTATAACCAGTATAACAATATACCAATGTAAAAATATTACAGTACAACAATATTTTCACAATAGATCCGGTAACATGAATTTCTATTATCATGACATACATTAATTTGTCCTTCTACAGTCTCATCTAGAACTGAGCAATCTCCCATCTATATGTACGAAGATATAACAATAACCATCCCCTTAATTTCTGATCTCAATACAAGCACTATTGACATCAAGTATTAAATTCATGTTAAATCATAAGCTTAAGTAACAAAAAGTATTTCTCTCAATTCTATCAATTTTTTCTAATTCTCTGTATCCATAAACATATATAGGTCTCAACATAGTAAATAAAATATCCATGAGCTGTATCTAATAAAATTCTCACTGTTCATTTCGATCAAAATCACCAGTCAACCCCTACTTCCATCAAACTCAATCACGAGATCCAGAGACTAAATCAACAACTCCATTTTATAAATGTAGAATCCATTAGTTCATGCTAATCCCATTTATACCAATTCCTCAACCCCAATCAACCACAATACAAACATGGTCTACTTACAGATCTAAGTCCGAAGATACACTCTTTAATGAAGCAAAATCTTATTTAGCCAAGCCTCAAGATCCAATTAAATTCTCGTTCAAATTATCACCAAATAAGGAAAATCAAGTCTGGTAAATATTTTAGGTAAAGTCCATGCATATAACTACAATCATGAACTAACCAACCTCAAGACCAAATCAGGTTGCCATCCAAAGTTCAACACAAAGTGATAAACTACTCATCAAGAACCAAAGAAGAAGTAATCACCTTTCAGTGACAAAAATACAAATCCATATATTTATATATTTAAACATCAAGAGAGTATCGATCCCATTATCACAATCTAAACTCTGTCATAGAATAATAATCCATCGATGATAAACTTATTGCTTTATAAAAATGCGTATCTATTATCACCAAAATATTCAACTCTCCTGCATTATAATTATCCGTGACAAATAATCCACTGTATATCTGTAAAACCCTTTATTCTAACTAATCTGATCTGCTTCTCAATCTCAAGTCAAATTCTAGTCAAATAAAAGTTCGCTGACCAATCCAAGCATTAACATATGCAATAAATCAAGCAATCTTTAAAATTGTTAAAGAGAGATGCACACATCTTAGTGACAACATACTGAATCCACATATTGATGTAAAATCAACTGGATCGCAATCACCTTCAAATCGAATCAAGATTTAAATTGAGAAAAAAAAGATAAAATTTGGGTTTCCACCCCTTGCACGGGCTTCTCACCCTAAACTCGAGAGCAAAAACGACTCAAGAATTACTCAGATAGTTTGTGGAAAGTTTTCATTCAATCATTCAATAATCCATTCCAATAGTTTAAGGGGCCTTATATAGGCTTTACAAAAGAAGACTACTGGAAAATAACCGATGTGGTACTAAACGTCCACAAAATAACAAAAATAAAAGGAAAATAAATAAAGATAAAAACATCTGCTATCAATAACGCCTGAAACAAGTCCCATCTAAAGCCATAGAAGACCAGCGCGTCGCCTCCTGAAGTATACTCGATCGAACCTGCTCCTGGGCGGTGGCATGATGTCCTCATCAATTCCCCCGGGTGGAAGGAACTCGACCCTGTCGAGTGTGGGGGACAGAACTGCTGTCTGCTGTGATAGTGCTCCAGTCGATCAGGATCAAGACGCTGGAGGTCTTCCTCAGTAATCCAAGAATTTTCTGAATCAGGTTTTCCCGTCCACTTAATGAGATAGCGTCTCGTCCCTCCATCTCCAGTAGAGATAATCTGATCATTCAAGATAGAATCTATATGTTCTGTTGCATAGGACATTTTAGGGGGAAGTGGAGGTAGTGGGGGGCTCTCAGAAAGAAGGTCTCGGCTTGGCTCATCCACAAATGGATCAGAAGGGGTATCAAAAGTACCTCGATATGGAACCAAATCCTCAACATTAAAGGTGCAACTAATGCCAAAGTCAGGTGGGAGATCCACCACATAAGCATTTGAATTGATTTTCTTAATAATCTTGAATGGCCCTGCACTTCGCGCGTGTAATTTCTTCACGGTTCCTGGTGGAAACCGTTCGGGTCGCATGCGGACCATCACATAATCTCCGACATTAAAAGACCTTAATCGGCGATATAGATCTGCAGAAGCTTTATAATCAGTATTATTTTTCATTATCTTATCTCTGACTTCCTCATGTAATGCATGGATATGGGATGCAAATGCTGATGCGGAGTCTGATACCCTAGAATGATGATGAGCCATGGGAATTAAATCAATGGGTTGCCTGGGCTTAAAACCGTTTACTATTTCAAAAGGACTGAGACCCGTAGTCCTATTGACAGATCCGTTATATGCAAATTCAGCCATAAACAAAATGAGATCCCAAGTTTTTAAATTTTCCCCAACTAGACACCTGAGGAGATTTCCTAGCGATCTGTTTACCACCTCGGTTTGACCATCTGTCTGCGGGTGAAAGGCGGTTGAGAATTTCAGTTTGGTGCCCATCTTATGCCAAAGTGTTTTCCAGAAATAGCTAACAAACTTAACATCCCTATCAGACACCATGGTTTTAGGTATCCCGTGCAACTTTACGATATGATCAAAGAATAAGACAGCAACTCGAGACGCATCTGAGGTCTTGGAACACGGGATGAAGTGAGCCATTTTAGAGAATCGGTCAACTACCACTAGGATAGAATCATGCTTCTTTTGAGTTTTAGGCAGTCCTAGTATGAAGTCTAGGCTCACGTCTTGCCAGGGGCAATTAGGTACAGGAAGAGGAGTGTAAGGTCCGACAATCTGCTTTTGTTGCTTGGCCAATTGACACGTGCGACATTGACTAACTACTTTAGATACATCTCTTTTCAGACTCGGCCAGTAGAATCGGTGTTCAACGGCCTCAATTGTCTTATTCTGACCGAAATGTCCCGCCAGACCTCCCGCATGTAGTTCCCAAGAGAGAAAGTCCCTGAGGGACGTACGGGGAATACACAACTTACGGAATCGGAAGAGATAACCGTCTTGAAGGAGAAAACCGTACATCTCGCGAACAGGGCCGTCTCGTAACGTGACATAAATTTTCCCAAAATCGGGACATGATTCATACTCCTCTTTTAATTTCTCAAATCCAACCACTTTGTGCTCATTGCCACCAAGATCGTGACACGTCGACTCAGCGCATCAGCGACCTTATTCTCGATGCCTGCCTTATGTTTGAGAACAAAAGTGTAATCCTGCAAGAACTCCACCCATTTGCTATGCCTCGCGTTTAATCTCTTCTGGGAGTTGAGATACCTTAACGCTTCGTGATCTGAGTACAACACGAATTCCTGTGGCAGCAGATAATGTCTCCAATAGCGCAACGCCTGTACAACCGCATAAAATTCTTTATCATAAGTGGAATAGCGTTGACGGGCATCATTTAATTTTTCGCTGAAATAAGCAACCGGGTGGTTTTCCTGACTCAGTACACCACCTTGCTAGTCCCGATGCGTCACAAGTTACTTCAAAAGCTTTTGAAAAATCAGGGAGACGCATTACAGGAGCTTCCGTCATCATCTTCTTTATTTCAGCGAAAGCTTTGGAGGCAGCAGGTGTCCACTGGAACACCTCACTCTTTAAACAGTCGGTGATCGGTGCCATGATATCACTAAAATTCTTAATGAACCGACGGTAGAAAGTGGCTAACCCGTGAAAGCTTCTGACTTCCCTAATCGTCCGGGGTTGTGGCCACTCGGTTATTGCCTTCACTTTCTCAGGGTCTGCGGAAACTCCCTCGGAGGAAACCACAAATCCTAGGAAGATAACCCTGTCTATACAAAAAGCACACTTTTTGGGATTTGCATAAAATTTCTCAGCATGGAGTGTGCGGAGAACTTGCCTCAGATGTCCCACATGTTGCTCCTGGGTTTGGCTGTAGATCAGTATGTCATCAAAATAGACCACCACGAACTTACCGATAAACGGCCGAAACAATTGGGTCATTACCCTCATGAAGGTGCTTGGAGCATTGGACAGTCCAAATGGCATGACCAACCATTCATATAACCCGTCTTTAGTCTTAAATGCGGTTTTCCATTCATCCCCGGGTCGGATTCTAATTTGATGGTACCCACTCTTAAGATCAATTTTGGAGACGATTGTGGCACCTGACATCAAATCCAGCATATCATCAAGACGGGGAATGGGAAAACGGTACTTGACGGTAATTTTATTGATTGCACGACTATCCACACACATACGCCATGTATCATCCTTCTTTGGCGCCAAAAGTGCGGGAACCGCACATGGGCTCAAGCTCTCTCTGATGAACCCTTGTCAAGTAGCTCTTCTACTTGCCGTTGCAATTCCGCATGTTCAGTTGGGTTCATTCTATAGTGGGGTAAATTTGGTAAAGTTGCTCCTGGGACTAAGTCAATAGCATGTTGAATGTCTCGCATAGGGGGCAACTCACCTGGAAGATCTTGTGGGAGGGTTTCAAAACTCCTCCAAAATTGGCTTGATGTGCTCAGGAATCTGCTCCTCGATATCTCGGCTAGCCTCTCGAGCCACGAGAGCATAACAAGTAGAACCATCTTGCAGGCTCTTTTCAACTTGATCGTGGCTAATCAAATTCATTTCCATCTTACCTTTGCCCTTATCAACCCTTTTTTTAGGATTTATAATGTCCACTTTATCTTTCCCTTTTTCAGCCTCTTTCTCTCGGGTTGGCGGCTTCGGTTGATTTGGCATAAGCTTCACCTTTTTCCCATTATGGACGAATGAACACTGATTGGTACGTCCATGTATGGTCACATCTAGGTCAAATAACCATGGTCGACCCAAAATGATATGACCTACATTCATGGGGAGTATGTCACACCACACATTGTCTGTGTAAGTGGCAAACTGGATGGGAATTTGACATCTCTCTTGAACGTCTATAGATGTAGCATCAATCCATGTAACCTTGTAGGGGTTTGGATGCTTCATCGGTGTTATCCCCAAGGTGGTGATTAGCTTTGACGCCACAACGTTGATGCAGCTGCCACTATCCACTATTACCTTGCAGTTCTTATTGCCAATTTTTGTACAAGTTTGAAATATGGCAGTCCTTCTCCAGTCGTTGAGTGGTTCAGGCTGGGTTAAAGTACATCTAACCACTCCTAATTGAGTGCGAGCTACACCAGGAGGTAGGCTCGTATCTTCCACAGTTTTGATGCACCCATTGAATTCATACTCTTCGACAGAAGCATCCGAGTCATCGTCTTGTTGGTGCACCACTTCTCCTCCATCATCCTCTCCTTCTATATCTTCAATGGGAACTTCGACAAAGAGGGTTTTGGTTTGACTCGGGCACTGGCTGGCAAGGTGACCATACCCTTGACACCTGTAGCATTGGGTTCTAGGGTTGACTTTTCCTGGTTCACTTACCGTTCTCTTCTCAGAAACAAAGGGCTTTGCACCAGAAGGACCTGCTAGTTTGACGCTAGAGGAACTGGAGGCAGGTTTACTTGGGGTAGGAAGTGTTCGGTTGAAGCTTGGCTGGCCAGTAGTGGTGGTTCTAGAGTTATCCTTAAAGTTACTTCGGTTAAAATAGGATCCTCTAGACTCATCTAAGTCGGTGACTAGCTGATATGCCTGTTCTAGAGTCGTGATGCCTCGAGCAATGAGCTCTCGGCGATAATCATCCCTAAGACCGGACCTGAACCTAGATAGGGTCTGCTCGGGAGATTCTAACTCGATGGCTCCACACCGATTCAGATATTCATCAAACTTAGCAATGTAGTCAGCGGCTGATTTGTTTCCCTGTGTCCATCGATTCCATTTGTCCAACAATTGTTGACTGAATGATGGTGGAACATACTTCATCATGAGCTTCTCTTTCATGCTTTCCCAAGTGTCCACGGGGTCTTCCCTTCTGTACCTCATCATCCTCTCTAAATTTTCCCAGTATTGCCCAGCTTGTCCCGTTAATTTCATAACGGCCAATCGAACCTTTCTTGATTCAGACATGTCATGCCAACGAAAATATCGGTCCATGGCCAACTGCCAATCGATATAGACCTGAGGGTCTAAACGCCCGTCAAAAGAAGGAGCATCAACTTTAACGCTCCTGATATACTGGGCATCGGCATCAGTTGTTCGGTAAGGTGGGCCTCGCTCACGCCTAGGAGACCTACTGTCATGGCCTCGCTCACGCCTAGGAGACCTACTGTCATTTCGAGAACTCTCATCATCCCTGTTTCTTCTCCTATTAGTTTCTAGCCTACCAATTCTGGTTGCTAGATCCCTACAGTTGACATCAACCTGATCCTTAACCTCTTGTAGTTGTCTGTCCATGCTCTCTATCTTTTGTAGGATTGTGTTAAGGGTATCATGAATGCTAGGGTCCATTGATGCTGAAGTTTCGCCTATAGAAAAAGTTCTACCACTTCTAGTAGGCATGCAAGATTCTCACTGATCCTAAATGCAAGCTGTCCTTAGGATATGTATGTTATGCAGGAGGAGTCAGAGATTAGAATGGTGAAAGATAATACCAGTTTTAAGCTAATGAGACTAACACGTGATTAAGAAATTATAATGTGGAGACAGTGATAAAACACGTGCTGATACAGTTAATTTTCAAGATTAATCAAGTAACCACAAATTCAAATTAATTTAGTTGCACAATTAATATTAGACCGGTTACCACTCAAGATCAGAATCACACAACTCACTTATATAGTGGGCAACAGTCAATAAATTCTATCATGCGACAGATTGGAAGGACCAGCTATTTAATTTAAATGGCAGGAATAACTGACAGAATGTTCAAAGTTACCTGAGAAGACGACCGTAACTCAAACCTGAACGATACTGCTGCAGGCGCGTAGTACTGGTCGTCACGAATCCACAGCCTCGAAAACGGATCGAATCGGACTTGAAACGAGTCCAGAACGGTCGTCGGAATGTATGATCAGCAACTGAATTGAGTTGGCTCAGTCGAGTCAACTCGGCTGAACTGACTCGGTCACCTGACTCGGGTGCAGTCAAATACCTGGGCTGAACCAACTGGAGGGGTTCAGTCTGGATTCGACCCAAACTTATTTAGTTTGGGTTTGGGTCGGATCGTTCTGCAATCCACTACAGAGACTCAACGTCTCTCCCCGACTCCAGGCTAGGGCAAGGTGCGGCGGCGACCTCGTGGATGGCCGTCGGCGTTGTGGACGGCGATGGGACCACGGCGAGGTCGCGGTGGAGGCGACGACGGCACGAGACGGCGGGGCTTGGGTATGCGGGATGGTGAAATCACGACAGCGGGGACTTCTTCGTCGACAAGATCCGATGGAGGAAGAGGCGGCGAGATCGATGCTTCGTCGGTCGGGCGAAGATGGCGGCGGAGGACGTGAGATGAAGAGATTGACGGCAGGAGAGGTTTCGGAAAAGCCCGATGAGGCTCGGATCTGTCCCGACCTGCTCCTTTCTCTCTGGCGATGAGGTCGCGTTCACCAGGGAAGGCTTCGGCGGCGGCGGAGCCTTGGATGATGATGAACAGTACAGCGGCGGTGGAGGCGCGGTGATGTTGAAGACAGCGGTGAAGTGGGGCCTCGATTGGCCTCGTCGAGCTTTGGTGGCAGCGAAGGCGGCGGGATTTTAGAGGGGGGGTGGCGACGCTTCAGCGAACGATGGCGTGGAAGACGCCTACGACGAAGTGGGGATCCGGTGGTGTTTGCCGACGGCGACGGCAGATCGAGAGGTGAGATCTGGGGTGACTGATTGGAGAGCGGCGGCGCGACAGTGAAACCCTAGGAACAGGATTTGATGAACAATCGATGGTGCAGGGATTTTGGGGAAGATGAACAGTGTTGGTTGGGAATTTTCAGGATTTTTTTTTCCGACGGAATCTCACTGTAAATTTTTTTTTTTGCAACAGTGTAATCTTTTTTTTTTTTTTTTTAAAATCTAAATCTGGTGCTGAGATAGGTCTAGGGTTTGGGGATTGAAAATTTGAAAAAAAAAAAGACAATATTGAAGGGGATTGAAAACTGGTGCTCTGATACCAAAATGATGTAAAATCAACTGGATCGCAATCACCTTCAAATCGAATCAAGATTTAAATTGAGAAAAAAAAGATAAAATTTGGGTTTCCACCCCTTGCACGGGCTTCTCACCCTAAACTCGAGAGCAAAAACGACTCAAGAATTACTCAGATAGTTTGTGGAAAGTTTTCATTCAATCATTCAATAATCCATTCCAATAGTTTAAGGGGCCTTATATAGGCTTTACAAAAGAAGACTACTGAAAAATAACCGATGTGGTACTAAACGTCCACAAAATAACAAAAATAAAAGGAAAATAAATAAAGCTAAAAACATCTGCTATCAATAACGCCTGAAACAAGTCCCATCTAAAGCCATAGAAGACCAGCGCGTCGCCTCCTGAAGTATACTCGATCGAACTTGCTCCTGGGCGGTGGCATGATGTCCTCATCACATATATTGCGGGGTGTCGCTGCTCCTGTGGGTTAGGGTTTGAGGGGGTTAGCCTATGGTGAAATTAATCAAAAGGAAGGAGGAAGGAGAACATGATGTGAGATTTTTTGGTGGGATAAGGATTGAGGCCTTCAGGGGCTGTGACAAATGGAGAGAATAGATTGATGTAATTTGAAGTTATTGTGAGAAACATAGTAAATAAAAAGTTGTCTTTTTATGGAGGATCGATGACGTGGATGGCTGTGATGTTTTATCTTTAGGGAAGGAGGGTCGATGACGTGGACGGTTGGTTGCTTTTTCACAGTGGTTTTTATGAGAAATCACTATCGTTTTTTTCATTTATTTACAAAAATGCCACCGATATTTTTCATGGCTGTTTTTACGGAAAAATTGCCATCGTTTCTTTTTTTCATTTATTAATGCCATCGCCACTTTTCACGGTGGTTTTATGAGAAACCGCCGTCATTTTTTTATTTACTTACAAAATGCGACCGCCACTTTTCACGGCATTTTTTATGAGAAATCACCATCGTTTTTTTATTTATTTACAAATTTGCTGCCGCTTTATGATGCATTTTGCAATTCCAACCGTGGACGATGTGAAAGCCCTTTTCTGTACTAGTGATTGGCTTCAAATGCCTTCCAGAAGCCGTGGAGCAACTCTTTATGCTTTTTGGTGAAAAACTTCTGTGCATCTCTCTCTCTCTCTCTGCGCGCGAGTTACTCTGTCTTTGTGCGCGCGCGGGCGTGCACGCGTGTGTGCATGTGCATGTATCTAACTTAAGCTGTGCATGTATGTAAAGAGAAGAAAAGCAGTGAAAAATATTTTATTTAATGATGTGTAATCTTCTGTATAGATTGAGTAATTTTTAAGAAAGTTAAAAACCTTAATTTGTGCACAATGTTTTTACTTGTTTAGTATATGAGCATCGAATGATAAGCTTTAAGGATGTCGTACTCTACAATAAGCTTAAGGGGTGCCCCGGCTGTATTCATTTTGTTCGGATTTGGATTTTAATTATTTTATTTCAGGTTCCTCTGATTCACACTTCAGTTTTGTTTAATTCTTTTATATTAGTAGAACTATATTAAGTCAATGTAACAATTTGTGAATAAAAGATGCATATGTAATATAATGAAAATACAACAATGAAATATGTAAAAATAATAAAGGGAGAGCACATTACGTGCCTACATACATAGACACGTGCATACAAATGGTATACACCTCCCTTGTCCCTCCTAGATGCGCTCGCAATTTCTAACAATGTAATACAATTAATGTTACCGTATAGGTTAAATAACTTAAAAAACTCCTTTTTTTGACTTTGCAGAAAAGATAGGCCTTTGCTCTTCAATTTTCTCTAGAAACCCAATATGTTAACTTCTAATATCAAAACATATCTAACTTATCATTATTTTTTGCAAGTTTATATTTTGACGTCGTTTTCTACTATGGTCTTTCATATAAAATCAAAGGAAGTATATATCTCAAACATGTATTGTGAACTAAGAAGTATTTCAAAAATGTAGAATATATCTTCAAGAAGTATTCAAAATTTAAAAAATATATTTTAAAATTTTGTACACATTTGGGAACTGTAATCAAGGAAGAACAAGGTTTATGGCTTCATGATAGAACTATAGAAGTGTCTATGCCACATAAGTTATCATTCAATAGATAACTGCTTGTAAAATTGTGTTCCTCAAGGAGTCCTCGTAATTTAGAGTTACCACATTTTACCCCCACATTTTGACAGGAGAAGGTGTTGGTCACCCATTTGCAGTTATCTGATTATTTGTGATTCTAGACATCCCAATTTTGCCTCATGTTATTTTTTTAAGTCATTATCTCAATTTCCTGTCCCATTACGTTTTAGGTCATGATTAGGGTTTTAAAATTCGTCTTAGTCGATCGCTTAGGTGAACGACCATGGTTGCTCCGTTTAACAAGACAGTCAGGCCTGTAGGCTTCCGTAATGCCTCAGGCCCGACTAGTCCTCAACGACCCAGGCCTGCCCAATCAGGCCTAAGCGAGCCTAGGTAGCCCAAATTCCTTTTTAATTAAGCAGGTTGAACCCACTCCGCTTTAATTGGGGTGGTATATATGTAGGATGTCTAAAAATTACTAAAAGACAAGTCATTAAAAAATAGAATCCAAACTCTAGACGCAGGGTTAATCATAGCCATCACTGCAGCATCAAGACGCGAGGGTCGAAACTCGCGTCTCAGCATCACTGCAGCATCAAGACGCGATGGTCGAAACCCGCGTTCACTGCAGCATCAAGGCGCGAGGGTCGAAACCCGCGTTCACTGCAGCATCAAGGCGCGAGGGTCGAAACCCGCGTTCACTGCAGCATCACTGCAGTACTAAGACGGGAGGGCCAAAACTCGCGTCTCAGTATTGCTTCAGTACCAAGGCGCGAGGGTCGAAACCCGCGTCTCAATTGTAACTGCCCTCGTTATTGGGTCAATTACTGCCCACATAATGAGAAAGTTAACCCCTATTATGGAATATTTTTAGGGGGCACGTTCACCCCTGAAACTCTATAAATAGCCCCGTTTGCTAGGGAGAAGAGGGTTGATGAGATAATTCTTGGAGAAGAATTTCGCTTGTGAGTTGTAACAGCACCAAGACTTCAATCGAAAAGAAAGAGAGTTTAACTCTTCGAACAACTTGCTGCGTACAAGTTAATCTTTGCCTACAATCTCTTTGAGATTCCTAGTTGACAGGAGCTATGTTACTCCGTCTGCCATCTAAAGAGAGGATTCCTAAGAGGTCATGACGTTCACTTGGTCAATGAAAAATAAGATTCACTTTCTACCGCCACATCAAAAACCCAGCATTAAACAAAGGGGAGATTCAAGTCTAAACATCTTCCCTCCCTTATAGTCGGAGCGGAGTGTTAATCCGCTGTAATCTTTCATTTGATTCAAGAAAATTTTATAAGGAACTTTCTCCCATCAAACAAGAGATGGCGACTCCGCTGGGGACTACTTTCTCTACTAACGAGCAAGTTGTGACGCAAGGTGATGTCACCTATATGGGAAAAATGGTCGAATCACTTGTCGTAGAATTCGACCAGGCGAAGTATGAAGAGTTCCTCTCTTCTGGCTCGAAGAGCCCAAAGGCGCGAGTCTACCGAAAAGTCTCTTTAAGGACTTGCTCTCAAGTCCGCTCTGAGATTCTCCCAGACGCGACTGGTGAGAAGGATGTAGTGGCTAATCGCATCATGCGTAACGCCCGCGTCAATGCCTCTCAGGAGGCCCGCGTGGTTAACGTCCCTGACGTTCAGCCTGTTCATCCCCTTCCTCAGCGCTAGGTTACCGAGAGTTCCCTTCAACCCACACGACGTAACCGGAATGCCGAGCGGCGACAGAGGCGGCGTATGCGTCAACTACAAATTGGAATAACTATTTGTCCAACAGAGGTAGGACGCGAGGTTCAGACCGGCATCTCTTCTGAACCATGTCAGACACGTGAAGTCCATGTTTGGCAACCTAAACGCGAGATTCACCAAGCTCGCGTTTCTGAAGCACCGCTTCCTAAACGCCACAAACAGCAACGCGAAGTCCGTGCTCTTTATCAAAGACACGAGACCCGCGCCTCCGTACGCGGGACTCAGCAGCCCTACGTTCCTCAAGTATCTCTACTCAGATGCGACAATTGGCAACACGAGAGCCGCGTCTCTTCTCAGCAGAGACGCCAGACTCGCGTTTCAGAGCCACGACGCAAGAGCTGCGTTCATGAGCCCCACATCTCAGAACCTTGTGTCTCAGTTTTGCGAAGCAAGGAGAACTCTCGCAAGTTGAAAAGCCCTCGACAATCTGAGGTTAATCTCTTCGATCCCCCTCTCACGAATCTAAGAGATTATTTGACAAGGAAGAGAAGTGCTAGTCGAATCACTCCATCGTGTTACTGCGAACGGCTTATTACAATACTCTCTAAGTGCCACTACAGTCCACGTGCAAGCCAGCAGTCTAGATTCAGACAGCTGACTCTAACTACCCGATCAGCTAAAAGAAATCGCTCCCACAGAAGGAGGACTTTCTCTGACACTGACTACCCTGAAATCACTACAAACATGACAAGTAAGAGTAGGGGAAAGTAACCTGTGGTCAGCTCCGACGAGTCTAACACAGAACGGGAAGGAGTGTACCAATGATAGGTAGTAAAAAATGCATATTTATCACTACATTTACTATCACATTTTCATATTTATTCCTACAATTATGCACTATTACTAATGTTTTATTATTTAATGTGTGCAGGCCTTGAGTAATTAATTAAATAAAGAATAAAGCCTAAATGAAGCCCAAAAGCCCATGTGCAAGCCCAAGTACAAAAGTTGCAATTACCAAGTGTAAAAGTTACAATTACTAAAAGAAGATGGAAGGGATAGACTTTTACTCAACCCTAAATGCTTGCAGGACAAGGATAAAGATAAAAGGAGGAGAGTGCAAAGATAAAATTCGTTTTAAAAGATTTAGAAGATTTGGATTTAGGGTAACTTGCTTCCTAAGTTATCCCGAATCTTCAAAATAATGAGTCGGCATACAACTTCCAGAAGGATATACCCAGATGGACGGACCAGAGGAGGCCACGTGCGAAAGCGCGTGGCCAGAGAACACACTATGGCCGCGGAAACGCGGCCATAGCCGCGTTTCTGCGGCAAGATGGACGAGTCTGGAAATAAGATTTTGTGGGAGAGTTGTATTGGGACTCTACGTCTTCCAGCTCCTATAAATACCCCTGCAGAGTAACAGAGAAGGGGGTACAGTCGAGTACAGAAATAAAATTTAGGGTTTTTCTTAGGCTAACTTGTAGATTGTAATTTAGGTTTTTTTATTTTCTTTTTTTTGTAATTTTTAATTATGTAACTGAGAAGAGAGGATACTTTCATGGAGGAAGGAGATCAAACTTGTACTGAAGGTGACATCGTTGTAAGTAATCTTTTCTTCCATTGTTAATTGAATCAAATCAAAGTTTATTTTTTTCTATTCTTGTTTTGTTTTTGTTTCTCTCTTTTGTGTTTGTGGATCCATATAAAACCAAAAGCTTCGAAGTTGTCTTCTCCTTGCAAGTGTCGTTGATGGTTTATGGTGATGAAGATCTATTTCCATGGTAGTATAGCTCGCCTTTTATTTGTAGTATAGATCGGGAATAGGGAAGATCTCATATTCCATGCTTCGCTCGCCTTCAAAGAAAGGTACATCATTGACATGGTTCCAAGGTAAGCAGACGCCTAAGAGGTAAGTAAGTTTTTAGTTTTTTTTGTCTTTCTTTTAATTTTAGTATAAATCACAATATTCCCAATCTTTTTCACACTTCTTCAATTTCATTGTAAATATCACTTCTAGTTTCTCCAGCTTCTTAATCTACCACTTTCTTTCTGACTTAACTTTAAATTAATTGTAGCATAAAAGAGAACTTACTAAATAAGCTTCCATCGCTAGTCCCTCCCTGTGGATCACGACCCGCATAGCCACTTGCTATAGCGGTAGAATTGAGCACCCTGTACTACTATTTTAAAAATTCTGAAATTCTGTATTTGTGTGCAGGTAAAAACTCAATCAAAATTTTGGCGTCGTTGCCGGGGAGGGGGGGCAGTAAGTATTCTCTAAAAAAAAAACTAATTATTGATTTATTTTTTTTGGTTTGCAGGTTCGGAGAACAGGAAAACTAACAGCAGCAAAGGACATATAGCAATTCTGTGCCTCTGCCCTCGAAGGCAGAGCAGCAGAGCCTACTACAGAGCCGCGTTTGCGCGGCAATAGCCGCGTTTCCGCGGCCTGAGTAGTGAACTACTCACGCTGTTTTCTGCAGGTTGCTGCAAATTGAAAGATTTGTTTACTGCTCTGTTAACTTTTCTCTGTGATCACCCTGCACACTGCTAATTAATTAACAGTAACCTATTTGTTGAAGAAAATAAAAAAATTTAGACTCTTGCAGATAGGCACGTGTCTATTTAATTTTTTAATCTCTGTTGAAGAGTGCTGGAGACAAGGTACGTTCGCATTGCATATAGACTAGGAAGCACCCTTGGCTGATTTACTGCTTTTGAGTGAATATTTGTCTATTGCTTTACACATGCACTAAATTGACTTAAGGGCTTCTCCTATAAATAAGATAAGGTGCGGATTTCATCACCCTTCCTTGGCCCACAAACAATCTCCTCACTCACTAACCCAAGCCTAACTAAAAATGAGTAGACGTTGGCCCTAGGGACATCTCGGACTCAATTAGAAGATTATCCTAAGGGGAACGGTGTTAGAAATTGACTCCTGCTAAATCAGTGTCTAGGAAGGGGATTGAGGGCCGAAAGCCTGAAGATTGGTGGTTATTTAATTAAGGAACGTCTTTGACAGAAAACCTTCTACCAATCTTGCCCTGACCTGGCTGATTAGCTTGTGGTCAAAGTCTGCATTATACCTCCCGTGGACAGTCTAACCAGTTAGGAGTCATCTAGGTCATAGGTCTACCCTAATTTAGGTTAGAATTTTTTTTTGTTTGCTTATTTGTTTGTTTTCTTTTTCTTTGTTCGTGTTTGTGATATGGCTTATAACAACAATTTTTTCAATTTTAATAATAATCCATATTACACATCAACTTTTTTTTCAGATATTACCAACCCGACATATCATAACTTTAACCAACCTAGTGTGCCGGAATGGTCTTATCTGAATGAATATAACCCATGCCTCCCATCTTATGACCATAATTTTCATAACAATTTCAACTCTTCACAGAGTCCATGGGGTTTCGCTTCCCCCGAGTCCAATCTTCAACCAACTTGTCCTCCCGATGCACCTTGTTCACAATATTTTCAAGATTCATACTCAGTTCCACCTATTCAAAATAGAAAACCATCTATCTTGAAAATGATGAGTATGCATGAGTCCAAGCAACAATCACCATCAATCTTAGACATGATGATGCGTGAGTCCAAGCAACAATCACAAAATCTGACCGACTCACAATTTCATCACGATTCTCACAACAACACTTCATCTTTTCAAGTCCAATCACAACAAAATGATGCACCAATCGACTATGAAAAGATGCTTGAAGCCATGACTCAGGCTAGAATCGCTTGTGATCATGAAATAGATATGATGGTTCAAACTTTACTTTCTCACCGTTCGGCCATTTCTGATGTTGCTAACCATTTTGTTAGAGCCGAAGAGTCAAGTTGCTTTGGAAAACAAGATTCTACTTTAGTACAATCATTTGAAATTGCCCAAACTCCAATTTTTGAAAATGACATTGACAGTTTGACAAGTTATTCATTTCCTGAAATAGAACTTGAAAATGACTATGATCCTGATCCTCAACTTGGTGATTCAATTCTACTTCCTGATTCAATAATGACTCTGGTGTCTTCACCTGATTTCAATTTTCTCGAGTCAACATTGGATCCTGTGCCAATTCATAACGAAATTGAATCACCCATCATTGATGATCATCATATTGAACTTGACCAATTTCATACTTTTGAAAGTCCCATTGACAAATTGGTCAGTTCTCTTTATTATGATATTGAACTCAATGAGATATGTGACATTGATTCTCAAATTTGTTGTGATCGAGTTCAAATTCCCGAATCAATATTGACTCCTGTTCTGTTACCCGATTTGAGTAATATTTTAGAGTCAGTTTTGATTCCCACACCTGTCATTCTTGAACTTGAATCACCATTATTAAGTCACATTCCATTGTGGGAAAATAATTGTGGATTAGAGTTTCAACTTCTTGATTTGGACCCACTTCTTGAACCAAGCTCGACTCCTGAACCTTTACTTGATTCAAGTTACTTTCCTGAGTCGGTATTCGTTCCCGTACTTCTTAAGTCCAAGTCAATCATTCCATCTTTTCACACTCCATTTTGAGACAAGGCGGTTGACACAATTGACTCTGAAAATAATCATGAAATTTGAAAATTAGATGGGGTGAAATTTTTAATAAAAAATGTTCATACAGACATCATTTTAGTGGGTTATACAAGAGAAATTTCTGGTGGGTTCCTCTGAATTCTATGAAAAGTAGATTGGGCCGCATTCCGTGGACCAATTAGACCACCACCGGAACCACCACCTTGAGGTAACATCTGCCTTCCCTTTCTTCTTTTTCATACATACATGCATTCATTCATACATTGAGGACAATGCATGAGATAAGTGTGGGGGGAGGATTTACTAACATACTAACATAGTTAGATACTAACTTACAAAATTTAAAATAAAAAAAAATTAGGATTAGATACTCTAGTAGGCCTAGTTGTAAATGATGGATGCTAGGCTGTGCTTATTGACAGTGTGTACTCATCCAATAACTATCCTAGTTCTACCACATCTTTTATTTTATTGCTTCTGGAACAATCACTATTTTTTGTTTATTATAGATCTATTACAAGAAAGTCAATGTGTTATCTCAACATTAAATGTGTATTCCTAAATAGTCTAATTTTTCAATTATTCAACCATTTAATTTTATCAAGTTCAACATTAGTCAAATTAGTCAATATTTATATGTTTTGATGCAACAAGAAGATGTTATTTGTAACAAGTAGTTTTGTTGGTTGGTTATTGTTCATGAAATGAGATGAATTTGTTTTCTTCAGATTACGGTAAAATCATTTGATTCAATCTAATAAGTAGTTTGTATAAGAATTGATAAATTCTATGGGTCGATTGCTTATTTATCATGTATGTTTACTTTTAGGCAGAATGTCTTGACAATTATCACTAGGAAACTGAAAGAAATCTAAAAAACAGAGGCCTCGATGACTGCTACAATATCTATTGTCTTGGAATCCATGGTTATGGGCCCAAATCCGTTAGTATGGAACATTTTCTTTCCAAGCGAATATTGCAGCCACTAATTTGGCAATTTCTTGCATATGATACCTAGATGGTTATATAAACTTCAATGTCACAGGTCATATGTATGAATATGAACTATAGAACATGATTTCTCTGCACTGTTTGTAAGTCCTCAGCGGTTTCATTCTGAAGATTGAAGAAATAGAAAGTCCTAGATGTCCTTTTGGACGGATGAATTGACTAATGCTTCTTAAGGCCTAATTTGCTCCCAGTACAATATTACTGACATTATTCACTGTACCACATAAGTATCTGATATGGTTTCTATTAATGACCGAAGCTTGCAATGATAGCATCTATGTGATACATTGATGTAGGACGAGTTAGTAAATTTGATAATTTGATAATCTTATGTGTTGAAATTATCAAATTTACTGACTCGTCTTACCTCATGTCCAAGACAAAATAAAGACTGTTAAGGATAGTTAGAGAAAAAAGAAGAAGAAAAGATGGGATGCAAGGAGACACATTTTACAGGAAAATTGATACTAGGATTACTAGGAGAGATGACAGTTATAGATCCATTATCTATATGCTGATGTTATTCTTGAAATATTAGGATTCTTGTGAAATATCTTTTTCTATTAAGCTTCAAACATAATGTGCTTTCCAATCTTAAGGTCACCAGAAGCAATCAAAGATTTGTTGCTGATAATAGTTCAATATACCGGAAAATAAACAAGGAATTTCAATTGGGATTCATGATTCTGACCCACAACATACTTACATGTAAAATCCCTATGAAGCCAAAAGGAAAAGGGGAAAAAAGAAGAAGAAAAAGAAGCTCATTCTGATAACCTGCGAGCAAATTTATTTCCGGTTCCAAGTTTCAAATTATAAATGGCAAGTATTAAAGGTTTGGAACCACTAATTTTTCATGAGGGAACTATCCATCCCACTCTCACCTTTTGCTGTCTCTTTGCTATTGAAGTCTCCTGTTTTTTTACCCCATAATTCTGAACCTGAAACCATGTACTGAAATGGATTTGTAGGTGGTACAATTACCTCTCCTCCCTCCAACATCTTGACGACGCTGCTCATTGAAGGTCTTGCTTCTGGATGATACTGCACACACCATAAGGCCACTTTGCAGCATCTTTCAGCCTCATCTTTGTCCTTCTCTTCAATCCCACAAACTAATATGAGATCATCCAACTGTAGGTTTTCATACTTTTCCCATACCCATCTTGGAAACCATTCCTGACTTTCTGGCTGATTTAACTCAAGATTCCTCCGTCTCCCCAAGATCTCAAAAAGAAGCATCCCGAAACTGTAGACATCACACTTATAAGTTACAGGAAATGGCATCCACATCTCTGGTGCTGCATAACCAGGTGTCCCTCTAGCTCCCGTCATCGCTACACGACTGTTCTCCCTATCGCAAAGTTTGGCCAATCCAAAATCGGCAACCTTGGGAGAGAGGTTGGAACTTAGAAGGACATTACCCGGCTTAATGTCATAATGCACTATCCTACTTTGGCACTCTTCGTGCAGGTACCGAAGCCCCTTTGCCACTCCTAGCGCGATCTCATGCAGTTTTTTCCACTCTGCTTTGTGTGTCTTATCAAATAAATATCGATCGAGCGATCCATTCTCCATGTATTCATATACCAATGCTTTCACTGTGGCATCAAAGCAGAACCCATAAAGTCTGACCAAATTGATGTGATATGTTCTGCCGATGGTACTGACTTCTGCCATGAACTGCTCCTCAGCCCTCTTATCCAAGGTTTGACGAAGGATCTTAACTGCTAGTTGCACCCCATTAGGGAGCTTCCCTTTATATACTTCACCAAAGCCACCTGAACCCAGTTTCACTGAGTAGTTACAAGTGAAATCTATCAGATGTTGTGGACTAAATCTGATGGGCTTCTCCTTCAGGATTTCATCCAGAAACCTTTCAATTGATGCAATTTCGACCTTTGAGTCACTGCTCTCTTCAGAAGGCATCAGTGTGGTTTCAGTCGTGCTGCTGGCTGACTCTGGAGATGTGTTGCTTGATAACTTGTTCTTCTTGAGGCAACACATCCGAATTTTAATAACAATTAGTCCCACACCAGCAAATAACATCATAACTACATGTATTGTTAAGGATGGAGAATTAGGATAGATGGGGAAGCATTTCTTGTGAAGTTTGCATCAAGAATTGGAAAATTGCTCTTACCACTGCCGACGGCTCCGCCTGCACCGGAGGGTTTGGTGGATGGAGTTGACATGCTAGTCGAGCTGTACAAAGGCAACATGTAAAATGGGGTGATGAGCTCGTGAAGAATGAAAGCTGAATAGTCTAAGAGCCAACATTTTATACAAAATTCTCTTAATCATTGGCCTTTGTATTCGAGGCCTTGCTTCACCAACAAAGAACAGAAAACTAAAAGTCAATTGACCCTATGTTTCCTTACCTTTGCAACAATTGGGCACAAAATGGACAGCTGAAAATATAGTTATTTAGTTTTACACTCTAGAATGTTTGCAACCTAAAAGAATTAGTCTGTTGTATTTAGATCATGATCCAAGACAAGGATCAGTAATATGTTACTTTTTGCCGTGCAATTTGTACCTACTTAAGCATAGACAAGAAAACTCAAATTCACTTTTTTTATTGCGGCACTCTTGATGACATAGATCAACTTTAACAAAGTGAATTTTCCATCTGAATGGTCTTTCATTGAATTTGAATATGAAAGATATGTTCCAAATCCTTCAGAAGTAGCCCAGTTTATGTCTATATAAAGATATGTACATGCATGTTTATAAATATGTATAGAGACATGTACTTGTGTATAGATATGTATGTCATATGTTGCTTCTTCTAGTTTTTTGCATTATTTGTGAACTTTAGTTTCAACTGCTGCCTTGCTCCTCAAATAAAGAATCACTATTATCAAGAATAAATTTTTGTGATTCTTAACTAGGAATAAAGATGAGGATGAGAGTAGCCCTCGGCAAAAGTTACTTCATGAAAGCAACTTATAAAAGAATACAAATGTTCAGGCAATCTCAACTGTCATAGATCACAACATCACTCGACAAGGGGCCTACCATCTCCCTTGATTTTGTCATGGTTGCATATGGGTATATGATCACTTCATAAGGGTTCCCAGTGAGGAAGCTACCCTATCATCAATAATTAACCACTGAGTATGCGAACGACATGAGAACAACATGCTTCTGTTTGGTAAAACATGCCCTGGGTAAGCTATGATTCTCAAACGGGTTCTTTGGTGCTTCGAGAAATGGTCACGCCTGAAAAATTAACTACCACAAGGGTGCTCTGATCTCCTAGGAAAACCATCTCTTAAATTATCTCTTTCATCTTTAATTTCCAGTGGAGCAATTGCCTATTAAATATCTGGATCTTCCCCTTAGGATGGTATCTCTTCATAAGGTTGACAGGAAACCCCTCCTCGATAAGGTTAAAAATAAGCTTGCTGCTGTGTCTTGAGGACGTATCACCCTCCCGAATCTGGTTCTCTCAACCAGGCACATTTGCTTTCTATCATTTTCCCTTATGTCAATGTTTGGTACGGAAAAGGGGGATTGGTGTAAAATTTCCTTGAATCAGTTGAAAGATTACAGCCAACTAATATTCCGACTACAAGGGAGGAGAGATGTTGAATCTTGAATCTCCCCTTTGTTTAGTGCTGGGTTCTTCAAGTGGCGGTGAAAAGTGAATCTTATTTTTCGTTGACCGGGCGAACGTCGAGAACTCTTGGGGATCTTCTCTCCGGATGGCAGACGGAGTAACACAGCTATGTCTACCGGAACTCTCAAAGGGGTTGTAGGCAAAGGTTAACTTGAACACAGCAAGTTTAACTTAAAGAGTTGGACTCGCTCTCTCTTGTGTCCGCGTCTCTGTATTGTTCTCTTTTTCTTCTCTCTGTATGTGTCTGTCCTTCTGCCTCATAGCGACGGGGCTATTTATAGAGGTTTCAGGGGTAAACGTGCCCCCTAAAAACACTCCACAAAGGGGGCTAACCTCCTCATTATGTGGGTGGTGATTGACCCCATAACGAGGGAAGTTATAACTGAGGCGCGGGTTTCGACCCACGCGCCTTGGTGCCGCAGTACTGTTGAGACGAGACGCGGGTTTCGACCCTTGTGCCTTGGTGCCGCAGTGCTGCTGAGCTGAGACGCGGGTTTCGACCCTCGCGCCTTGGTGCTGAGACGCGGGTGTCGAGCCTCGCGCCTTGATGTTGAGACGCGAGTTTCGACCCTCGCGCCTTGATGTTGAGACGCGGGTTTCGACCCTCGCGCCTTGATGTTGAGACGCGGGTTTCGACCCTCGCGCCTTGATGCTGCAGTGGTGGTCATAATTAGCCCGGCGTCTGGAGCTTGGAATTCTGCTTTTTGATGGCTTGTCTTTTAAAGACTTTTAGACAGCCTACAGAACCCCCTTCAAAGTTTTCGACATTCCGCAGTTAGCTGGGACGGATTTTGAAATACTTTGGACTCTAGCTGAGTTCACCTTTACGACTGGACTGTCAATGCTCCGGGTTTGATCTTATCTGGGGTATGGTCTTCGTGAGTGTACTGTGGAACTCTTTGAAGCCGCCAAAATTGATCATGTTGAGTGTCTAGATACACAGTCTAAACCTCCCCGATTGTTTTGAGTCTGTCGTTGGTGCACTTTGAGTCAGAGGTGGACAGTCGTCTGCTTGTGCCAGTGTACTGTTGAACTGAATTGCAGAAGTAAGGACTGAACGCCAGTTCTGTGGACGCAGAGGTAATACTGCTTTAAAGACGCGCCTTCTATAGGGGTGCATCTCTTAGGATGAAAACGCGACTGTCACTCCATGAGGTAGACGCGATTTTTTTTTTTGGCCGGGTTGAAAGGATGCAATCTTCGGAAGGATGCGCCTTTTAGAATGAAGACGCGGCTTTCCGGACGCAACTCTAGCCGTGCTGAAAGGATGCGTCCATCAAAGGGACACATCTTTAGAGATGAAGACGCGACTGCTGGATGCGAATCCGTGCCATGAGTGCACTGCCACGTGTCCCGTAGAACTGACGGGACATCTTCTTTTTGGCGTGCGAACTTCACGCTGCATTTAATGCGCTGTCCACGCGTCAGGCGATGATTCGACGTCGAGCCAAGCGCTGCGTATCTTTGCGAATCACCGTGCCTATAAATGGCAACAGTCATCGAGAGTCATCATTAGTCTCTCCTTCGTCTTCGTGTGTCTTTGTTAGGATTTGAGAAAAGAGCTTCCTTTGTTCCCTTTTTCTTCATCTAACACCGGATCTCCGATCGCAATGGCACCGAAGGCCAAGCAAACTGCTTCATCTTCGAAGGCGGTCGTCGCTGAGACTCAAAGGGGCGGTTCCTCCATGCAGAAAACCCCTATTTCAGGTATAAAATCATCGGACTTAATTCTCGCCATTAAAAGGGTTTACAGAGTTCTTGTAACTCCTAAATCCCCTTTTTTGAAAGCGAACCGTCAACGCGGGCTTGAGCCCGTGTTTGATCTTCAGACACGGCTCTTGAGCCGATAAACAAGGCGCATGTTTGATGACTCCTGCTGCTTTTATCTGCTCGAATCTACGTCTACTTGTTGAACACAGGGCCCCAATGAGCCTTGCGTTTTGGATTAAACACTTAAAATATTTCTAAGTGTGAAAGATTCAGACGCAGATGTCTCATGACTCTTGCGTCAGATGTTGGTCCTCATGACTCTTGCGTCTGAGCCGAACACTTAGAAGTTTCTCACAAGTCTTTGATTTAAAACGCAAGCTCCATACTAGCCTCGCGGTTTTAGGGTCTGGACGCCGATTTTGACGATTTCCGCGTCTGGGATCACTTCTGCGTTTGAGTTGTGCACACTTAATCATTTCCCTTCAGATTTCTGATCAAGTGTTATTTTCTTTTGCAGTGCGATATTCCTCCGACCCACTCTCCAAGAAGTGCCACTTCGGGCACGTAGGCGGTGCTGACCGCAACCTAACCTTCGTGTTGCAGAGGACTGCTCCTGTGACTACCGATAAGTCAAAGGAGCGAAGGGAGAGGCTCTCCAAGGTCGACGGCGACCTGCCGGGAACTTATGACTGACGTAGAATTTACGACGGATTCGCGTGTTCCGTTGAAGAAACCTGTCTTCTTCTTTGGGGACAAGATTAGCGAGGGTGGTTACACCTTGCATGACGACGATTATAAATGGCTTCGCCAGATAGAGGGTAGAAAATTCTTTCTTCCAAACATGGAGAGAATGTACCCCTTATCTTATCTCCAGCACATGTCTGTCCTTCGGGTGGTGGCATGGGATCTTGCCCGACCTGTCCCCAATGTTTCTCTCGGCATCCTGGACGCCAGGAAGGTACACACTGCCGGTCATGGGAGGAAAGTTTTTAGCCTGTTTCCTGGACTACTCAGGTCCGATTACCCAGTAGGGGAAACCCCTCAGCTCAGCACCACCTTCATCAATGAGTTCATGAAGGTGGGGGTGATTTTCCAGTTGATTTCCGTCCGCCCGGGTGGATTCATTCCTCTGACAAGTACTGGTGGGGCAAGATGGTGGGCTTTGTCCTCACCGAACTCGGAGGTCTATTGGACCAGGTGGGACTGTACCAAGCGGTCAGGGCTGTGCAATATGGCATCCCACAGAGTTTTCAAAATTTCTTTGGGATCCTGGAGCACTACAACCCTCTGACGGCGACATTCTTCAGTCCGGTCGGAGAAATGGGGCTCGCCCTGCATGAGCTATATGAAGTCTCGGGGCTGATCATGGGAGATGCTCCTTATGAGGAATACGTCCCAACTTCTGAGGAGCTTCATCTCTTGAAGAAAGAGTGCCCTCGGGTATATGAGACCTACTGGGAAGTGCTATGTCACTTCCACATCTGCGGCCAAATAACCTCCTGGAGAACTAGGGGAGTTAAGCAGCTGTTTTGGGCAAGCTACTTGTTTAATGGAATCACTGAGAAAGACCAACCAGTGACCATTCTGGCTCCCAGCTCCGACGAAGAAATCGCCGAGAGGATCGAGGCCTCTGTGGATTCTTATACCGCAGAGTCAAATGAAGACACTTTCCCGCCCGACACAGTTTTTGAGAGTTTTCACCACCAAGCCCGGATCCCCATTTCTAACCGGGCACTACTGGCGGGATTCTTCATGCTGTGGTTGAAGCGCTGTGTAGTGCCGACATTGTCGCATGAAGTGATTGTTGCGGACGTGGTGTATCCAGCGGTCCTGTTGGCCTATGGTAGATCCATCGCTCTCCTTCCGGCCATGGTGGCCAGAATCCAAAGCGGATTATGGGCCCTGACTCAGAGCCTGTGTAGGGTGGAGACCATCGTCGACTCCCACGGTATACCGGAGGTTGACTCGGAGGGGCTACCGAGAGTAAAGACTCCCAACCCCCGGATCGAGCTTCCCTACACGTACCTAATGGCTTGGTACGTTATGCATTGCCCCTCGTTGATGACGACAGTGTCTCGATCCGAGGGGTTTGTCCCTTTCGTACAGCGGTTGGAGAGTTCGAGCTGGTCCAACAATTATATGTTTTACGTTCGGAAGTGTATTCTTAACGCTTCGAATTACCAGCTCAACCGCTGCTTCCCTGAGATTACTGATGCTGCTTATGGGGATAAGTTTGCCGACATGGTGGGTCCAGACGACTTCACGAGGCTGCCATCGGGAGTCTTCTGGCGGCTTATCAATATCCGGCCCGGGTATCTGCTCTTTCGGCAAGGGAACTCGTGCACGATCGAGCCCTATATTCCGAATCGTTTTGCCCGACAGTTCGGCTATGACCAACTATATGTCAGCAATCCTAACGCCCAACTCGCCTTCAGTGGGAATTTGTTTGAAGGCGCCCGAGCCTGGTATTACAGTGTGGCTGGAGGAACAAATGCTCTTTTTCGCTTGCCTCAGAGGACGCCAAACTGCTACACAAGCCTTAGCTTCTGCACCTGATACTTTCAAGCTAACAAAACGCCTGGCTACTTACTGGAGCACTCATGCATTAAGAGCATTAATGCATCTTATGAAGAGAAGTCGGCGTCCAATAAGCGCTCGCGAGGCATTGATGAATATCGGGCGGCTCAGAGGGAAGCCAGAGGGGAGTCACGGGGGGAGCTGAGAGCAGCAGCACCTAGGGAGCAGCCTGCCAGAAGGCGTCGACAGGCGGTGCCTAAACGTCCCCATGGCTCTACTTCCACAGTTGAGCCTGCCCCAAAGAAGGCCAGGAGAGACTTGGCGGCCGAAGCTTCCATGTTCGTGGCCGTCCCTTCCGGTGTCGAGGAGCAGAGGGAAGAAGAGGAGGAGGATGATGCCCCCTTGTTCGTACTCGTGGATTGCGCAGCAAGGGCCCCATGATTTTAGAAGAAGGGGAACTCGCTGACGAACCCGCCGCAACTGATGAAGCCGAGCAGCTTGAAGTTGATCTGATGAGCAGGGATGATGTTGAGATTCCAGAGATCTCAACTCAACCAGGGTCTTCATCGGCTCAAGAGAGGAGAGATGAGGCACAACAGCCTGGGTCTCCTGGTATATTAATGCCCAGCTCGCTAGTAGTTGACCCCAGCCCTACTACTGGGGTATTTAGTGGCAAGGCCCCGGTTGCCGAGGCTTCTCGTGTTGAGCTTTCGTCTTCATCGTCCGGAGAGGATGAATATGATTCAGGCGATGAAGTCGATTTTGGCGATGAACCCGCTCTTTCAGATCCGAGTAAATTCTCACACATTTCAGAGGAAGAAATACGTAGGTGTGACCCTGTGGTGGTGTCGCCAATAGCAACAATTGCCACTGCTGAAGGTACTCTTATTGTCTCGTTGACCCAGTTTCCCTTTTTAACTAGGAAAAAGGTTCTGACGTTTTCCCTTTATGCTGCAGGGTCGGCCGTGGACAGCGAAGTTGCGACTTCTTCCCATATCGAGGAGATGATACATGAGCTGGCCCAGCAGGAGAGAGTTGAGACTCCTGCTACTGAGATGCCTCAAGAGAGGGCAATTATTGAAGTCGGAGAGGCTTCAACCCTGCAAGATCTGCCCGGGAATTTGCCATCTCTGGACCCCCAACTTGGTAAGGAAATATTGATGTCTTGAATATTTTCCTTTTATTGTCATGGCTGATGTTTTGGTAATTTGCAGAGAGCGCCGAGGGAGTTCAGGCAGAGGCACTTGCGGCCAGTGTTGGCTTGGAAGGCAGTACAGTTCAAGCCTCGACCAAGGAACCTGAAGAGGTCGGGTTCGCTACCACTCCATCTGCCGTGGAGGCTGCTACGACCATAACTGCCCCAGAAGTGCCGGCGACCATCTCAGCTTCTGCCGCGCCTGTCGTTGGCCCGACTCTCGCCGAGACGAATTGATTTCCCTCCCTCGCCCTGTGATGGAAAGGGGATCTGGGAGCGCATCAACAGCATTCTCCCCAGCCAGCGATATTATGGGAGAACTGGCACGTCAGGTGGTGCAGTAGTTCTTTGCTTTCATGCGATCATGTATTGACCTCATCCTGTCTGGAGGCAGCTCTTTCGAATTTGCCCGAGTGCTTCTGGGAAATCTGATCGAGAACATCAGTCATACTGGAGGTCCTTCAAAGGCTAGGGCGTGCCTGCTGCTGGTGGAGCAGTTTGGAAGTGACCTGAAAGAGCTTAAGTCTTTGGAAGACGCTGGCTCAGTTCAGGAGGCCCGGGCAACCCTGACTAGGCTTTTGGCTGCTTAAGAACAAGAGCGAAAGGAGATGGAGGAACAAATAGCTGAAGAGACCCACCATCTCCAGCATCTCCAGACTGACCGCCAACGGCTGATTGGCGATTCAAGGGAATATGAACTCGTCATGCAGAGCACGGAGCAGATTATTATCAGTGCTCGGGCCACCATAGCCAAGACAGAGGCCTTGATTGCCATCAATGAGCAGGAGTTTGCTACCGCCAAGAAGAAATTGGAAGAACTGGAGGCCGCCAAGACGCAGGTTGAAGAAAGCCTCTCCGCTCACTCCTCCAGATTGGAATCTTTACAGGCGCAGCTGGCTGCAAAGGGATTCTTATCTGAGGAGGAGCTGCGGGTCCAAGCTTTCATGGAGGCTGAAAAGGCGCGTCAACATGAGATGCATCGCCTCAGAGAACAAATCCGTTCTTTGACGAACCAGGATTATTAGCCTTCTCCTCCTTTTTCTTTTGTAAAGAAAAGAAGGACACTCTACTCATCAAGAGTGTTTGTATCACTTTTATCATTTTTTTTACTTGAATAATAAAAGTCTTTGAAGTTTTTGTTCCATTTTCACTGCTCCGCTGTGGATTAGTCCAACTTCTTAGTCGCAGTCTTTGATTAGGATCCTTGGCTGACTATGAATAAACTCAGGCTAAACTGAGTTTGCCAAACGCGGCTCCGATTTGTAATGGAGACGCGGTCCCGGGAAACGCGACTCTGACCTGTTGACTGAAACGCGTTTCACGCTTGTGCGAAGGACACGGGTTTGGTTATGGAAGGACGCGACTTTCTGAACGCAGTCCTTACTTCTATCGAGATGCAGAATTTCAGGATGAAGTGAGGACGCAATTTTATGCTCCTCAAAAGCTGACGCATAGATATGAAGATGCGACTTTGTCTTAGTGAGGGCGCGTCTCTAGATCCTCCATTCAGTGTAACCTCAAATTATATTGAGTTTATGAGAGGAATGCCACTGTCATCTTGCAATGTAAATGCAACTTCAGGATACCTGTGATACCGGTGAATGACATAGGCCTTCTCTGTTGTAGAAGTAAGTCTTAGGACGCAGCTTTTGTAGCTTCAAAGTGCGACCCTAGAATGAGTCCCTTTTGCTGAGGGGACGCAACTTTGAGTCACTCCGAGAGACGCGGATAGTTCTCTTGATTGGAATGCAAGTGGGCCATTTTCGAATTCGCAAAGGGACACTAGCTCCTGGACGCGGCTCTCAGGCCCGCGTTTGGTGCAACTTCCCAGGCGTTACATGCAGCTTGTCATAAAGATTTCGTTGGATCTTTAAGTGTCAAGTCAATGTTGACGACTGGGGACTCGCATCATCCGATGTTTCCTGAAGCGGCGGTCCACACGTCAGCCCCTCATTGGGTTTTGGCATTAATGCCTTTTAATGCCGAGATCGGCGCTGGCGGTTGGAGATTTGCGTCTTCGATGCTTCCCGAAGCGACGATCCACGCGTCAGCCCTTCATTGGGCTTTGACACTCGCGCGATCATTAAAGTCGACGGTTCTGATTAGCGAGCCATTAATTATAGGCATTATGGTTTGCCTATAAATAGGGCTCACCCTCTCCCTTTAGTAGTCCATTACTTAGACTGCTTTCCTTTGAGAGCGAGTGCTCTGAAGGATTCTGCATTCTCTCTTCATGGACTTTACCAGGGACTTGCATCCATGGACGAAGATGACCCAGAGCTTTCATGCTTCTATTTAATCTTTCCAGAAGATTATCACCGTCAAGTGATTTCAAGATCAAAAAGCGTCTCCTTGAGCATCTTTTATGTCCGTGCCTTGATGCAGAAAGTTCAACCCTTAATGGGTGTTTCTGCGGGTATGACTTCCTGGTTTGCCATGAAATTTTCAGCCCAACAGTTTTGCTATCTCTTAAAGAGATTGATCTTCTGAACCTTCTCCTGATGTCTGATTGGCGCACCCATCTTTTGGAAGTTGCGCCATTTAGAAAATTCTGACTCAAAATTCTCTGGACGCGAGTATAATGGACTTTTGCACCTAGACTGCGAGCTGTACATACAGAGCTCGCGTCTGAGGCTGTTGACTTAGAAGAATTTCAACTCAGACCGAAGGTTTTCAGGCCTGAATTTTGCAACCCCTGTTCGTCAAACAGGGAGACGACAATTTTCGCATCTGATTCTCTTCGTGTCTCGTACCTTAGACGCGGATGCAAAACTAGACTGCGTTCGAATTCTGTGTGTATCACAGTTTTGATCGCGTCTGTTTCTGCCGCCGCAGAAGTTTGGTTCACTACGCGGGTCATTCCTGCGTCTGTAGTTTTTCACAATAGCTGCGTCTGTCACTTAGTTTTTCTGTTGAAGTATACTAAGCTTCAGATCTTCTAATTTTGTTGCTTCTTGCAGGTAGGCTTAATCATCCTTTTTCACGTTCGCTGGGCCCTTAGGAGAATATATCGGCCGGCGAACTTGTTCGATGGTCGTCCACAAGGGAAGAAATCATGGCCCCCGTCTTCGGGAGACGGGGATCTGACCCTCGCCAAGATCTCTTTGGATTCAATGCACTAGTCATGCTTCTTGGCATGGCATGGTCAGAGTGAGTATGGCGACGGGAGGGGTATGGTCCTCTTGCAGGTCACCGAAGGGAGGACATCCTCTGTGAGGTCTCAAAATCTCTTTTTACCCCAGAAGTGACATCGATGAAAGTTACATGCTCATTGGATGACTTTCTGGTGGTAGAGATGTTCATCAATGAAGGATCATACTCCACTTCGGATGGTCAGGTGGAATCAGAAGATTCTGCTGCCTTTCGACCTCAAGAAATACCATTGTCCTTGGTCAACAATGGACTCTTTCGATGTTCACGTCATGCATGGTGACGTAATCAGCATCCGAACGCCATCACAGTGCTCAACCCATCTTCGGCGCCCTTCCAAACATCTTGTATTTGGAGTGGTGAATATGTTTCAAGGAGTGAGTGCAACCTTTGAGAGAAAGGGACTTCTTTATACTCCTTTATTGTAACACTCAATCTTATTGTATAAGAGAGCGTTTTGTATCACTTTCATATGCTTGGATATAAATAAAAGCGACACTTTTTTTTTGTTTCCTTCTATTATCTTGAACTCTTTTTTTTAAGTCAGACGCATAGAAGGAAAGAATCTTTGACTTGTCAAAACTATGATGATAACTTTAACGAGTCAAATTTTGTAGAGATCCTATTTCAGGAACTCAACAATGCTGTCAGAGGTGTAATATTAACATGACAAGGGATAAGATAACTTTTGTGGACCTGCCACTCTATAAAAGAGAGTAACAGGTGAAACTTGTACCCCCAGGGAAGATGAGCTTTTATCAGAGGTTTGAGATTAACTTGATTAAGATCAGCTGGGGAGTTAATGAAAAACACTGTTAATGGTGTAGTGTTAACCTAACAATGTTTTTAGGTAGACTTGTTGTTCTGTTGATGAGAACAACAAGTGAGACTAGATTCGCAGAGGATCTAGGAGAGTTTTTTCCGTTAGAGGTGTGATATTAACTTAACAGGTTGAATGTAGTCTTGTCAGAAGTGTGATGTTAACTTGACAAGGATGTGAGTCAGAGGTGTGATATTAACTTGATTCAAGAGCATTTCAGTTTTGTTTGGGAAAACTGAAAGTGTCACTGTCGTAAGTGTGATGTTTAACTTGGCAGTGCAGGTAATGCTAGAGGTGTAATTTTGAACTTGGCATTGATCATCTCGACTTTGACAAAGAAGTCCGAGGGAAAGTCATGGTTATAAGTGTATTGTTGAACTTAGCAATGACTTGAATGCTAGAGGTGTAGTGTTAAACTTAGCATCGTTCATTTCAGCTTCGATATGGAAGTCTGAGGAAAGATGACTGTCAGAGGTGTAGTATTAAACTTGACAGAAATTTGATAACTGTTTAGAAGTGTAATGTTAACTTAACAGTAATTTGTCAGAGGTGTGGTATTAACTTGACAAAAATTGACTCGTGATAAGAGCAGTTTGAGGACCTGCCGTTCTGTTGATGAGAATTGACAAGTGGAATTTAAAATGTCGGAGGTGTAGTGTTAACCTGACAAATTTGAAGACTTGCTACTCCATATAGGGTTAACAAGTAATATCTGTATTCGATAAGGAGTATTGAAAATTTTCATTACCAGAGGTATAGTGTTAACATAGTGATGATTGCATTTTGTGGACCTACCATTCTGTGTATGAGAATTGGTAGGGAATTTTGGAGGGAAGAGTGGAACTAAGTCCACTTAGGATTTTTAGCAAACCCTCAGCTGTCAACGGATGTAACGCCCCGATTCCACAGATACGGGGACGTCACTGCAACGTATATACGTAAGTCCGAATTACCTTCCCGTATATACGCTAAGCATCAGTACAGACAAGAATCAGAGTACGGAAGCAAATGGTGCATTATACATTCCAACACATATATACAATTACAGAATTATCACCAGTAGTGATCTAATATTACATGAATATCATATCACTAATATGCGCAAATGCGGGAATACAAGGAATATACATAAATGAACAGTATAAAAGGGCGCTCACATACAAGTATACAAGGAAATGTACAAGTATGAATAGAAAAGGACACTCACGAGTTTAAAAAGGAAAACTCGAGAGACTCACAGAGGGGGTCTGGAAGGATGGAACTCTGAAAGGCCTGCTGGGGATCCACGCTACCGCTGCGCTACTCTGATCACACGCTCCTAGCTCCAAGACCTGGACGTGAGAATCCAGGGGAGTCAAATGATACTCCCCAGGCGAATGTAGAAGCAAAACCAAGTGGTGAAGCAGGGTGAGCACAATAATGCATATATCAAGTGGGAATACTCAGGAGGCAGATAGGATAGAGCAGGTAAGAATAGATATGGCATGATAATCATAAAACAGGGAATCCGAATAAAACCAATCCAAACTACCATAATACTCATAAAACACGAAATCCGATATAAAGTCCGGGAAAAGCAAATACGGTAAGGCACAGCACAAATTCATAGCTATTTAAGATGTAGGCTTTGGTATGCGTCCCATTCCACATACCTCTACTTACAACTTAAAGAGCCGGTTATTATGACACTTTATTATTACTCGTCTAACCCATATATCTAGGTATGTGGCTCGGTGTACGGCCAACTCACATACATCCATATATAAGCAAGTCGAGGTTGTTATTGGAAACAGCGGTTGTATCAACGAACTATGTTTACAGTGGGTCCCGTGCATGCCCGGGACCACGGTCCAGGATTGTTCCGTTGCATGGAAACGGAAGCCAGCCGCAAGGCTAAACAGGAGGGACTTATGTATGCCCTATCAATCAGGAATAAGGGAGCCAGCTCTCCCCTCGGTCCCCTGGAGTACCACAGGTCAGACCGGATATAAAGTGCACAACCTAATGCCACTGTAAACACGAACACATATCGATATCCGCATGTTTCCCCCGACCCAATACAAGTTGGTCCATTTTAAGATTCAATAATTTAATTATCACTTTACGGAAATAATCAGGAATTAGGCATGATCAGGAATTTAGGAGTACATAAGTACTATATAGTCAGGTCACTGCATGTAAAGCAGGAATACAATATACAGGTCACTGATCATGATACAGGATAATAAGTCAAGTTCCCGTAAGGATGACAATCACAAGTCAAGTTATCATTGCTGGGTGTAAGGTGATAGCATGATAGGATGGTGATAATGAATAAGCAACCAAACATATAAGAGATTGATAATAATCAGGTAGCAAGTTACGTCAAGAGATTGATAATAGTCTGGGTAAGTCAGGTCATACCAATAGGGTCTTACCAAATAGTAGCAAGTCAGGTGGTCAGGTGGTATACACTAGATGGTCAGGTGATATACATGTGTTAAAAGGAAGCATGCAACTAACTAGTCTGAAGTAATGGTATAGCGAGTGGTAACATAAAAGCAATGACCCAAAGTCCAACAAGTCCAACGACCACGAAGGGTCGGCCACGCATAGCATAAAGCAATAAATGATATAAAGCATGAAATACAATACATAAAGACTAGAGCAATCAATGAAATAGGAAAACAAGAGGGTAGCGAGTGAGAACACTCGCCTGAGTCACCAATATACCGAAATATCCGAACTCCACGGAAGCTTGGGATGCGCCATAACCTGTGATATAAATATGTAGAGTGAAGATGAGAGAGAGAAAGAATGGAAGATGATGTGTGTCTAGAGACAAGTCAAGTAATACCTATAGGTGATGTAAGTCTAGAGGGTAAGGTTCATGTTCAAGAAAGGAATCAACTAAGATGGCTAGGCAAAGTTAGTCGACTAGGATGGAAGAGTAGTCGACTAATAGTGGAGTTAGTCGACTAACAGTCTGGTATAGTCGACTAGAACTGGTTTCCAGAGAGTTGGGTTTGGTTTCAGGGAATAGTTAGTCGACTAGGTTAGGAGGGGTAGTCGACTAATAATGATCTTAAGTCGACTAACAGATACTTAAGTCGACTAAGTCTGTGATACAAAAAGTTGGGGTTTCTGTCTCAGGATAAATTAGTCGACTAGGGAAGAATGGGTAGTCGACTAATAATCTATAGTCGACTAATAATATAGTCAAGTCGACTAGGGCCGAGAGTTAAGGTTTCTGGTTTCAAGCAAGGTTAGTCGACTAGGGTCAAGAGTGTAGTCGACTAAGGGTCTCTAGTCGACTAGGAAAATAGGTAAGTCGACTAATACTGTGTTTCCAGAAAAGGTTAAGTTTCAGCTAAGGGTTTCTAGTCGACTAGGTTCTAGGTCAAGTCGCCTAACAGTCCGAAAACAGGGTACAGAACAGATCCTAATGGTGGTTGTGTTTGGTGACTAAATAATCATGGTTTGAAGATAAAAGTGGACATGATATGGAAACATGAATATACAAGGAAATAGACAAGTCTTGGTGAGTAAGAATACTCACAAACTAGCCGTAGAACCGTAGCTCTCTTCTCCACGATCGCAACGGGTCCAGAATCGCCCGAATCGGAGTCCGGATGCTCCCGATATCGCCCGAATACTAAAAAGCATAAAAGGGGGTTAATTTTGTAATAACAGAAAATATCTAGGGGGCTATATGTAATTTATCAGGGGCCTAAACGTAATTAATAATTTAATAGGGGCTAAAATGAAAATATACCTTAACGGGTCGGGTCCGGGTGTAAACGGGTCGGGTTTGGAACAAACCCAAACCCAAAACCCAATTGGGTTTCTTCCCCAATCAGCCCAACAGCAGCAGCAGCGTATGCTGCTGCTGCCGCCGCCTGCTCTCGCGCGCGCCGCCCGCGCGCGTCCACCGCCGGCCTGCGCCCGCGGCGGCGCGCCCCCGCCGCCGGCGCCGGCGTTGCTCCGGCGCCCAAGACTGCCGGGGCAGCCGGGCCCACCCATCACAGAGAGAGGGAGAGGAAAAAGAGGTGGGGGCTGGCGCCCCCCACCTGCGCCCGCGCCTGGCCGGCACCCCGCCGGCCCGCTGCGCCGCCGGCGCCGGCCGCCGCGCGCGCCCGTGCGCGGCTATCGCCCGACGCCGCTGTCCGGCGCCGCTCCGGCACCACCCCGGCGCCGCCGGGGTCCACCACGCGAGAGAGAGAGAGGAACGGGGCTCTGTTGGGTTCGGGTTTCAGGGGAGTAATTAGAGAGAGGGAGAGAGTTAATTAGAGAGAGAGGATTAGAGGAGAGAGAGAGAAGGAGGGATTTAAAAAGGGGAGAAGTCGGTGGGTGCTACAGTAGGGCGGTTGGGTGGACCTCGCTGGAAGAATGGAGAAGAAGAAAGAAAAGAAAAGAAAAGAGAAGAAAAGAAAATGGGTTTTTAAATATTAAAATAATATTATATAATTCGGCTTAAAATTCGACGTGTCCCAAACGGTGCCCAAAAATTACAGAAAATAGAGAAAATTACGCTGAGACGTAATATGAAATCGGTTTGCAGAAATTCTATCCGGTTTGCCAATTAAAAATCCCGGAGTCAACCAGCGATACGGCCGATACCGACTCCGGTGGAATTTTCATAAAATCATAAAATCCTCAGAAAAAGAATGTAGGTAGAAAATATAATTCTAAGAAATAAAGTCTAAAGGACCATCATGAAATTCCTAACTGTTTGTGAAATAAAAATACTGGAATCAGTCTTCTACCGACTCCGGGAGAATATCCATAAATTCGTAAAATCTTCAGAAAAAGTATTTAAGTATTAAACATAATTCTAAGAAGAAATGTCTAAAGAACCCTCTAGAAATTCTAAACAGTTTGTAAGATAAAAATTCGGGAATCGGTCAGCGGCACTGGCCGACACCGGTTTTGAAGAAATTCATTTTAATTCCAGAAAAATCTAGAAAATCATGGAAAATCTAATATATTGGAAAATAATATTTGAAACTGAAATCGGTCAAATCTACACATCAGAAAGACTAAATCGAATAATATACTATGATCGGGCCTTCGGTTCAGACTAAGGCTGACTCCGAGTCCACGAATCCAAAACCAAGACAAAACAATTATATAAAGAATTCATAATACAAAACAATTACAGGAAACAAATCGAAAAAAATACGATCGGAAAATCTGAATACGCAACTAAGTACGTATTCCGGGAACGGGGTATTACAATCCACCCACCTTACAAAAATTGCGTCCTCGCAATTTCGTTAAGGGGCAAATTGAATACAAAGGGGACAAGGGTGGAATCTATACCAATTAAGATATGAGGCACTAGAGGTAAGGCTCTCAAGTCGACTGAATAATAATCATACTCTGCATTTCCGGCTGATGATGTCGTGGCTGTGTAATAAATCTTTAGAATAATGCTGAATAATACTGATGATGTCGTGGCTGTGAAATAAATGAATACTGATGATGTCGTGGCTGTGTAATAAAGAAAACCCCGAAAATCCTGAGCATAATAAAGAAGACCGATAATTAAGAATCCCGACTGCTGTCTTCTGAAAGATAGCCAGATCAAGATCGATCTGGAGAATACCAAGCTTCATCAAGTTGGCCGAAGAGATCACATAAGAGCTTCATTCTGAACCAGCCACTACCTCTCTAGTCTAGTCATATCTTAAGATAGTATAAGGCTTCATAAAACCAAAACATAAAACCAAAACAGGGAAAGGATAGGAGGAATTTGGAATCAAAGGAAAGATAATCAAGGAGAGATTTGAAATCAAAGGAAAGATAGTCAAGAAATAGATAACTCTGCACTTGCAGTTGGAATGTATAACCAAGACTCATGTATTCCAGTTGCAAATCTTTTACCATTGATTTGCCGTCTGGACGTACTGAGGAGGTTAGAGCCTAAGCTCTGATACCAACCTGTAACGCCCCGATTCCACAGATACGGGGACGTCACTGCAACGTATATACGTAAGTCCGAATTACCTTCCCGTATATACGCTAAGCATCAGTACAGACAAGAATCAGAGTACGGAAGCAAATGGTGCATTATACATTCCAACACATATATACAATTACAGAATTATCACCAGTAGTGATCTAATATTACATGAATATCATATCACTAATATGCGCAAATGCGGGAATACAAGGAATATACATAAATGAACAGTATAAAAGGGCGCTCACATACAAGTATACAAGGAAATGTACAAGTATGAATAGAAAAGGACACTCACGAGTTTAAAAAGGAAAACTCGAGAGACTCACAGAGGGGGTCTGGAAGGATGGAACTCTGAAAGGCCTGCTGGGGATCCACGCTACCGCTGCGCTACTCTGATCACACGCTCCTAGCTCCAAGACCTGGACGTGAGAATCCAGGGGAGTCAAATGATACTCCCCAGGCGAATGTAGAAGCAAAACCAAGTGGTGAAGCAGGGTGAGCACAATAATGCATATATCAAGTGGGAATACTCAGGAGGCAGATAGGATAGAGCAGGTAAGAATAGATATGGCATGATAATCATAAAACAGGGAATCCGAATAAAACCAATCCAAACTACCATAATACTCATAAAACACGAAATCCGATATAAAGTCCGGGAAAAGCAAATACGGTAAGGCACAGCACAAATTCATAGCTATTTAAGATGTAGGCTTTGGTATGCGTCCCATTCCACATACCTCTACTTACAACTTAAAGAGCCGGTTATTATGACACTTTATTATTACTCGTCTAACCCATATATCTAGGTATGTGGCTCGGTGTACGGCCAACTCACATACATCCATATATAAGCAAGTCGAGGTTGTTATTGGAAACAGCGGTTGTATCAACGAACTATGTTTACAGTGGGTCCCGTGCATGCCCGGGACCACGGTCCAGGATTGTTCCGTTGCATGGAAACGGAAGCCAGCCGCAAGGCTAAACAGGAGGGACTTATGTATGCCCTATCAATCAGGAATAAGGGAGCCAGCTCTCCCCTCGGTCCCCTGGAGTACCACAGGTCAGACCGGATATAAAGTGCACAACCTAATGCCACTGTAAACACGAACACATATCGATATCCGCATGTTTCCCCGACCCAATACAAGTTGGTCCATTTTAAGATTCAATAATTTAATTATCACTTTACGGAAATAATCAGGAATTAGGCATGATCAGGAATTTAGGAGTACATAAGTACTATATAGTCAGGTCACTGCATGTAAAGCAGGAATACAATATACAGGTCACTGATCATGATACAGGATAATAAGTCAAGTTCCCGTAAGGATGACAATCACAAGTCAAGTTATCATGCTGGGTGTAAGGTGATAGCATGATAGGATGGTGATAATGAATAAGCAACCAAACATATAAGAGATTGATAATAATCAGGTAGCAAGTTACGTCAAGAGATTGATAATAGTCTGGGTAAGTCAGGTCATACCAATAGGGTCTTACCAAATAGTAGCAAGTCAGGTGGTCAGGTGGTATACACTAGATGGTCAGGTGATATACATGTGTTAAAAGGAAGCATGCAACTAACTAGTCTGAAGTAATGGTATAGCGAGTGGTAACATAAAAGCAATGACCCAAAGTCCAACAAGTCCAACGACCACGAAGGGTCGGCCACGCATAGCATAAAGCAATAAATGATATAAAGCATGAAATACAATACATAAAGACTAGAGCAATCAATGAAATAGGAAAACAAGAGGGTAGCGAGTGAGAACACTCGCCTGAGTCACCAATATACCGAAATATCCGAACTCCACGGAAGCTTGGGATGCGCCATAACCTGTGATATAAATATGTAGAGTGAAGATGAGAGAGAGAAAGAATGGAAGATGATGTGTGTCTAGAGACAAGTCAAGTAATACCTATAGGTGATGTAAGTCTAGAGGGTAAGGTTCATGTTCAAGAAAGGAATCAACTAAGATGGCTAGGCAAAGTTAGTCGACTAGGATGGAAGAGTAGTCGACTAATAGTGGAGTTAGTCGACTAACAGTCTGGTATAGTCGACTAGAACTGGTTTCCAGAGAGTTGGGTTTGGTTTCAGGGAATAGTTAGTCGACTAGGTTAGGAGGGGTAGTCGACTAATAATGATCTTAAGTCGACTAACAGATACTTAAGTCGACTAAGTCTGTGATACAAAAAGTTGGGGTTTCTGTCTCAGGATAAATTAGTCGACTAGGGAAGAATGGGTAGTCGACTAATAATCTATAGTCGACTAATAATATAGTCAAGTCGACTAGGGCCGAGAGTTAAGGTTTCTGGTTTCAAGCAAGGTTAGTCGACTAGGGTCAAGAGTGTAGTCGACTAAGGGTCTCTAGTCGACTAGGAAAATAGGTAAGTCGACTAATACTGTGTTTCCAGAAAAGGTTAAGTTTCAGCTAAGGGTTTCTAGTCGACTAGGTTCTAGGTCAAGTCGCCTAACAGTCCGAAAACAGGGTACAGAACAGATCCTAATGGTGGTTGTGTTTGGTGACTAAATAATCATGGTTTGAAGATAAAAGTGGACATGATATGGAAACATGAATATACAAGGAAATAGACAAGTCTTGGTGAGTAAGAATACTCACAAACTAGCCGTAGAACCGTAGCTCTCTTCTCCACGATCGCAACGGGTCCAGAATCGCCCGAATCGGAGTCCGGATGCTCCCGATATCGCCCGAATACTAAAAAGCATAAAAGGGGGTTAATTTTGTAATAACAGAAAAATCTAGGGGGCTATATGTAATTTATCAGGGGCCTAAACGTAATTAATAATTTAATAGGGGCTAAAATGAAAATATACCTTAACGGGTCGGGTCCGGGTGTAAACGGGTCGGGTTTGGAACAAACCCAAACCCAAAACCCAATTGGGTTTCTTCCCCAATCAGCCCAACAGCAGCAGCAGCGTATGCTGCTGCTGCCGCAGCCTGCTCGCGCGCGCCGCCCGCGCGCGTCCACCGCCGGCCTGCGCCCGCCGGCGGCGCGCCCCCGCCGCCGGCGCCGGCGTTGCTCCGGCGCCCAAGACCGCCGGGGCAGCCGGGCCCACCCATCACAGAGAGAGGGAGAGGAAAAAGAGGTGGGGGCTGGCGCCCCCACCTGCGCCCGCGCCTGGCCGGCACCCCGCCGGCCCGCTGCGCCGCCGGCGCCGGCCGCCGCGCGCGCCCGTGCGCGGCTATCGCCCGACGCCGCTGTCCGGCGCCGCTCCGGCACCACCCCGGCGCCGCCGGGGTCCACCACGCGAGAGAGAGAGAGGAACGGGGCTCTGTTGGGTTCGGGTTTCAGGGGAGTAATTAGAGAGAGGGAGAGAGTTAATTAGAGAGAGAGAGGATTAGAGGAGAGAGAGAGAAGGAGGGATTTAAAAAGGGGAGAAGTCGGTGGGTGCTACAGTAGGGCGGTTGGGTGGACCTCGCTGGAAGAATGGAGAAGAAGAAAGAAAAGAAAAGAAAAGAGAAGAAAAGAAAATGGGTTTTTAAATATTAAAATAATATTATATAATTCGGCTTAAAATTCGACGTGTCCCAAACGGTGCCCAAAAATTACAGAAAATAGAGAAAATTACGCTGAGACGTAATATGAAATCGGTTTGCAGAAATTCTATCCGGTTTGCCAATTAAAAATCCCGGAGTCAACCAGCGATACGGCCGATACCGACTCCGGTGGAATTTTCATAAAATCATAAAATCCTCAGAAAAAGAATGTAGGTAGAAAATATAATTCTAAGAAATAAAGTCTAAAGGACCATCATGAAATTCCTAACTGTTTGTGAAATAAAAATACTGGAATCAGTCTTCTACCGACTCCGGGAGAATATCCATAAATTCGTAAAATCTTCAGAAAAAGTATTTAAGTATTAAACATAATTCTAAGAAGAAATGTCTAAAGAACCCTCTAGAAATTCTAAACAGTTTGTAAGATAAAAATTCGGGAATCGGTCAGCGGCACTGGCCGACACCGGTTTGAAGAAATTCATTTTAATTCCAGAAAAATCTAGAAAATCATGGAAAATCTAATATATTGGAAAATAATATTTGAAACT
This sequence comes from Agave tequilana, assembly GCA_038442645.1. Lineage (NCBI taxonomy): Eukaryota > Viridiplantae > Streptophyta > Magnoliopsida > Asparagales > Asparagaceae > Agave > Agave tequilana. Next base: position 50,983 of record JAVJIF010012224.1, on the reverse strand, counting down.
GAAATCGGTCAAATCTACACATCAGAAAGACTAAATCGAATAATATACTATGATCGGGCCTTCGGTTCAGACTAAGGCTGACTCCGAGTCCACGAATCCAAAACCAAGACAAAACAATTATATAAAGAATTCATAATACAAAACAATTACAGGAAACAAATCGAAAAAATACGATCGGAAAATCTGAATACGCAACTAAGTACGTATTCCGGGAACGGGGTATTACAACGGATTTGAGGTGCCTTTACCAACTACCGTTTGAATTGGGCTAGCCATGCTATTCCCCTCAGCATAGTGAGTTGTCGAAGACTTATGTTGGGCTTAGAAGCCAACATTTTCCTCTATCCTTAGCCGTCGGAGGCGTCGGATGTTTGTGAAGAAACTTTACTTGTTTTGATCAGAGGTGTACTTTTAACTTGATCGGCGGAGGAGTACTATAAAGGATAGTATTTCTTCAGGAACCTGCCGTTGATCGGCATCATGAGTGTATCGCCATTTGAAGTTATGAGGCGATATGATCCATTTGAGTAGACTGACTCTACTACAAATGGTCCTTCCCATTTGGGCTGGAATTTTCCTTTTGTCTTATGTGTCATCACCATGGGTCTTCTGACGGCTAAGACAAGGTCGCCTTTCTTGAAAGTTCGCACTTTAACTTTCTTGTTGAAGGCTCTGGTAATTCGGGCTTGGTAGAGCTCGATCTGTTGTTGGGCCTGCAGGCGTTTATCGTCTAAGGCTTCCAATCTTGGAGTCGCTGTCGATGCTTCTCCTCATTTGTCATCTCTGCTGTCAAGGCGACGCGCAGAGACGGAATTTGGATTTCCAATGGAAGCACGGCTTCGCACCCATACCAAAGAGAATGGCGTAGCTTTAGTTGGGGTTCGCACGGTTGTGCGATAGGCCCATAAGCATTCACCTAGCTTGTCGTCCCAGTCACGCTGACTTTTTGAGACGAATTTCTTGAGGAGCTTGCCAATGGTCTTGTTGAATGCTTCTGCGAGACCATTAGCGGCGAGATAGTATGCCGTTGAGGACACACGTTGGATCTTGAACTTAGCGCAGAATCTCTAGAAAGCCTGACTGATGAACTGGGGTCCATTGTCATGGATAATTCGCCGAGGTACACCAAAACGGTAAATGACGTGATGTTTCACGAACTTGATCACGTTAGATGATTTTACTTCCTTCACAGGAACGGCTTCAGCCCATTTGAAAAAGTAATCGGTTATTGCTAAAATAAACCGATGTCCTTTTGATGATGGCGGGCTAATAGGGCCAACTACATCCATCCCCACATTTCAAATGGCCAGGTAGAGGTCGTAGAGTGAAGGTACCCTGGTTCTTGATGGATGAAATCGCCATGTACTTGGCAGGCGTGACATCTCTTGGCATAAGTGATGGCGTCAGCAATCATCTTGGGCCAATAATATCCCAATCTTTGGAGTCGATATGCAAGTTTTGGACCCGGTTGATGGGCTCCACACATACCGTCATGGGCTTCTTTCAATACCTCCTGTGCTTCTTTTAGTGAGAGGCAGCGGAGCAAGATCCCGTCATGCGATCGACGATACAATGTTCGCGTAATCGCATTATAGTAGAATTTGGGGGCTTTCCTTCGAATGGCAGCCGCTTCTTTGGTGTCCTCAGGGAGGATGCCGTATAGGACATAATCAATGTAGGGGAATCGCCAATCTCTAGGCTCTGGACCGGTTGACGATTCAAGTGCTTCCTTGCCTTGACAATTTCCCGTGGCTCCTGATAGTCCTCGGGAGCAATTCTCGGGCAATACAGGTCGTGGCTGTGGACAAATATTTTCTTCACTGCTCCAGCTGGAAGAGCTAAGGAGGCAGCTAGGGATGCGAGTGCATCTGCATGCGCATTTTGCTTGCGCGGCACATGGTCAATGTAAAAGTTCGTGAACCTCTTGGCCATGTGGACAGTTGCGTTGTGATAGGGTACTAGATCTTCATGTCTGACTTCGTACTCCCCGCGAACTTGGCTGACGATAAGTTTGGAGTCGCCATATGCCTCGAGATTTTTAACGCCAATCTCCTCGGCGAGTTGCATCCCAATCAAAAGAGCATTGTACTCCGCCACATTGTTGGAACATGGCTCAGTTAGTGAGATGGCTCGAGGAATTACATAGTCTTGTGGGGAAACGAGTACCCTGCTACTATATGTCCTTTTGGGCTTGTTCTCGATGCACCGTCAAAGAAAAGTTGCCACACTTGACTTTCGAACGATGTTTAAGTCAGGCAGACTTCAGCGACCTCATCTGGGAGATCCTCGTAGAGTCTGGCAGCCCTCGGATCTGGATGTTCAGCTAGGAAATCCGCCACCGCTTGTCCTTTAATGGCCTTTTGAGGTAAAAAGTGCATCTCATATTGGGATAGCAATATAGCCCATTTGTCAGCCGGCCGTTCAATGATGAAGGCTTTGTCATAAGTAATCTCAAGGGGTTGACTTTTGATATGACATTTATAGTTTGGCCCACCAAGTAGTGTTGCATTTTCTGAATAGCAAACACCAATGCCAAATATTCCTTCTCGATCAGGTTGTACCGGTGTTCGGCTCCGATCATTGTTCTACTTAAATAGTAGATTGCCTGCTCTCGTCCTTGATCATCATTCTGAGCTAGTAGAGCTTCTAAAGAATGATCCATTGCTCGAACATATATCAGGAAAGGTTTTCGGATACCAGAGCTGCAAGGACTGGTGGTTGGGTGAGGTATTGTTTAATTTCCTCAAATGCTTGTTGGCAAGCGTTATCCCAAATGAACGATACACCCTTCTTCATTAATTTGATGAAGGGTTGGCATCTTCCTGAGAGATTTGAGATAAACCTGCGGATGTACGCCAATCGTCCTTGCAATCCTCTGAGCTCCTTGAGGTTCCTCGGAGGTTGCATCTCCTGAATAACACGAACCTTTTCCGGGTCCAAATGAATACCCGTGGAGGTTACGACAAATCCAAGGAATTTGCCACTGGCCACCCCCAGGAAGGACTTGGTGGGGTTCATCTTCAATTGATGGGCCCGTATGATGTCGAAGACAACCTTTAGGTCAGCTATATGATTACCTTTAGCGCGGCTTTTTACTGCGATGTCGTCAACATAGCATTCTACCGTCTTGCGTATGTGTTCGTGGAAAATGGCATTCATAGGCCTTTGATATGTCGCCCCTGCATTCTTTAGTCCGAAGGGCATGACGGTGTAGCAGTATACCCCCAGTGGTGTCCTGAAAGAGGTATGCTTCTCGTCGTCAGGATACATTTTGATTTGATTATACCCTGAAAATCTATCCATGAAGGACATTCGCTCGAATCCACATGTATTGTCAATCATGACATCTGTGATTGGCAGTGGGAATTCGTCCTTGGGACATGCCTCGTTTAGATCACGAAAATCAATGCAGATCCGGATCTTTCCGTTCTTTTTAACAACGGGGACGATGTTGGCTACCCAATCAGGATGTTGTTCTTCCCTAATGAAGCCAGAGTTTATAAGCTTTCTGACTTCTGATTGAATTGCCTCCATTATTTCTGGACGGAACCGTCGCTGCTGTTGTTTGACGGGCTTTACGTTTGTGTTAATGTTGAGGCGATGTATAGCCACTTGCGGATCGAGTCCAGGCATATCCTCGTAATTCCAGGCGAAGACATCTATGTATTCTTGTATAAGAAAGATCATGTCCTTTTTCTCAGAAGGGGACATGCCGTCGCTTATAAAGATGGGCTTAGGGTTAGCCTCATCTCCAAGGTTGATCTGGACAACCTTATTTTCTGTGGGTGGCTCACGCTGTTCAAAGCGGGTATCCCAAAGATGGTTTAAGTGTTGGATCCAAGGATCTGTATCGGATTGGATCATTTCTTTATCTCCGTCTTCCAGGTGGCTTGTTGAAACCATGTTCACTGAAAGTTCCCTGAAGATGTTGCCGACACTGACACCTGACTCCCACGATGACGTGCCCGAAGAGTAATCGTGACCTGATGACCCTCCAGAATCAGAGGCTGATGGGACCGGAGTTGATACATAACCCAACCCCCTGCGAGTCCGATGATAATAATCAAGGGTCTTTCCTTTCGGCACAAAAGATTGAAGTAGGGTCCTCCTTCCTTTGCCGAAGTTCAACCCAGGTCCGCTTGCTAGGTCATATCCCATACTTCTCATCATTCTGAGTTCCTTTGGCTCATAATAACTGAACTGAGGGGATTCCTCCTCGTCTTCTAATTCTTCACGAGACATCGGTTCGGACGCAACTCGCCTAAAAAGAATTGGTTTTTGGCCTTTCCGTCTCGCTAGAACCATGAATATGGATTCTTGCGCATTACCAGCCTCTCGATATGTTTCGAAGGACGATTTCACTGGTACATGCAATGATGTCAAAGCATCCATTGCCGACCAGAGACCATCATCCACTTCGGTGCTAGTGTCCGACGGCACTGAGTCAGAAGCAAACACAGAAAAATACGCTAAATCTAAGTTTTCATTAATATACCAACCACCTACATCATCGGCGGTATTATCAACATCGAGCTTATTAATGCTCGTTACAAGTGGATCTAGCTCCCACATACATTCTTCTTTCTCTGGTTCGGTGTCAGCTTCATTACCAGAGTCTGGCTCCTCTGGTGGCGGGACTTCATTCGTCTCTACAGAATCCTGATACAGGAGGGAATCTGTGAAATAATTCTCGACTCCCTTGAACGGATGCCTTTCGGCAATCAACGTTCGCACCTTTCCACTCCCGTCAATATATTTCATGACTTGGTGGAGAGTAGAAGGAACGATGGAGTTACGATGAATCCATGGTCGTCCCAGCAGTAGGTTGTAGGAAGTGTCAGCATCGATGACATAACATGTCACTTCCGACCTAAATCCCCGATCTGGCATTTGAGTTTGATCTTCCCCATTGGACGGGTTCCGTTGGCATTGAACCCATAGATGGTCGTCTGGGTAAGGCTCAAACAATGAGTAGGAATCCCTAAATGTTGCATGACCCGGCGAGGCATGATGCTCAACACGGATCCTGGATCCACCTGAATGTGGTTCACCTCAGATGATCCAATATACCCTGTGAAGTACAGGGGTCGATCATGCTTCCCTTTAACCTGCATATCATCTGCCGTGAAGGTGATGCAGGGAGCATTTTGGGAGGCGTGGAGGCAATCCTCTACATCTTCCTCCTTTGGTCCAATCGGCACCTGGGTCATGAAAACCTCGGCATTAGCCAAGGCCTCTTGTAGGGCTTCTCTGGTTGACTTCGATAGCCTGAGAAGCTCATAAAGAGTAATCCGGGCCGGGATGTTGGCCAGTTGGGCCAGAACATCAAAGCGGTAAGGTGCTATGGATCCTTCCGCTATGTCTTTCGAAAGAACTCGAGAAAATCGAAACTCTTTCTGTTTCTCCACGGGTTGCTTTGTGGAGGGCTTGGCTGGCTCTGCAGCAGGTTTTGGAGGGGTTGCCGCCATTTCGTCATACTTTTTCAAATATGACTGCCCCGAACGAGTTTTCGCCACGAGTCGACTGGGTTCTGTGGCCAGAACTATTGTTTCCTCTTCTGAGTCGGTCAGTGAGGGAACATCGGTTTCCGCTTCTCGAGAAGAGGCGCACACCACATTACAGGATGTAGCCTTTGCTTTGCCTTTGGACTTCCTGTTGGTCACAGTAGTCCATTGTTGGCCATCAACAAGGTCAGGATGGACCCACATGATTTCCCCCCGAGGTGTGGGAACAGGTACCAGGCCTTTTTCTTGCTGCTGATGAGGGTCTGTATTGACCACTCTTAGTTCTACTTTTGGGACCGGGACCACTCCAGAAGGTGTTGGAGGTTGTCTTCCAAACTGGAGAAACGACGTCATGTTAGCCGTCACCTTCTTCTGCTCTGGTCGGAGTTTTAATACCTCCGCGTCAATCAGAGCCTGAAGGATATCCTTGAAGACGTAACAGCTCTTGGTGGGGTGTCCTAACATCCTGTGATACAAGCAGTAGTTGGGATTGTCGGTTTTACCGACTTCTTCAGGGCGCCTGGCTTCAGGAAGCTTCAGTCGGTTGCTCTTGTTGAGTAATTTGAAGAGCGAATCGACATGTTCATCCTTAAAGGAATACTGCTTGTTGGCGCGTGGTTGGCTTGAAGAGCCACTTCCCTTAACTGGTTGAGGTTTGGCGGGAGATTTGGTCTCTGTTGCCAAGTTATCCTTCCGTTTTTCTTGGAGGGATGTATCTGGCGCACGCCTCGTTGACCTCTCAGGTCAGGGTTTACTTTCTTCTGCCCTGACGCGGGCGACAATTTCCTCAGCCTGTTCACCTTGCTGGATCAACTGTTTCCAGGTGCGGCTTTCAGCGACTCCTATTTAAGCGAGGAGCGAGGTTTGGAGATTATGGCGGCATGTTTCCACCAGGGTGACCTGGGTCATACCGCTTGGACATCGGAGTGCTACATTCCGAAACCTTTCCACGAAAGATTTAACGAACTCCCCTTTTCGCTGTTTGGTAGCCAAAAGGGTGGGCATTGTGACTTTCGAGTCGTCTTCAAAGAAGCGCGTTAAGAAGAGCTTCTCTAAATCGCCCCAATTCTTGATGGAGCCTTCTGGGAGCTTCATGAACCATTCAAAGGCGAGCCCTTTCAAGGTGCCGATGAACAGATGCGCCAAGATGGCGTCGTTATCTACCACATTCCCAGTTTGAGATTTAAAGTAGTAGATATGCTGGTTCGGTGACCCTTTCCCATCAAATGCTTGGAGGGTTGGGGCCTTGAACTTGGGAGGGTATGGAATCATGTCCCACTCGGCTGGATAAGGTCGGACCACTCCAGCTTCTTGGAGGCCTTTGCGGCTGGTAAGGGCCTCAAGGCGTTGCTCCAATCGATTCATCCTTCTAGAATGAACCTTTTCCTGATCTCCTTTCCTTGCGACGAGGATTTGGACGAATCCGAAGTAGGCTGCTCTTTCTCCTCAAGGTATACAGAAGATGAGCTTTCTCCCTCCTTTCTTTTGCCTTTAGACTTTTTAGAGGAGGCCTTGTCGGCTGTCTTCCTCTTATCTTCAAGCAACTGCGCGAGCATCTGCTTGAGGGAGTCGATAGATTCCTGCTGAGCACGAATCATCTCGAGTTGCTCCTTCTGGACCTGGGCTTGCTGTTCCAAGCGCCGGGCCGTCTCCTCAGGAGTGCTCGTCATGTAGATGAAGGCCTCCTTCTCCATAGAAGAGTTTGAGGCCTGTGACTCTGCAATAGCGGAATGCGAGTCATTCACCTCGATGCCCCGGGCTAGGGCGTTGTAGTCAATCAGGGGAATCACCCCGTCCCGGTGCGAGTGTGTCGATATACTCCTTCCGGTTCAGTGTCAGACTCATCGGAGCTGACTGCAAATTGTTTTTCCCTGCTCCTGCTCGTCATATTTACAGTGAGCTCGGGATATTCAGCGGCAGAGAAGATCCTCCTCCTGTAGGAGCATCTTCTTTTAGCTGATCGGGGAATCAGGGTCAGCTGTCTAACTAGAGACTGCTGGGTTGCACCTGAACTGCAACGGCACTCGGAGAGCATGGTGATGAGTCGTTCGCAGCAACATGACGAAGTGCTTTGATTAGCACTTCTTTTCTTTGTCAAATAATCTCTCAGATCCGTGGGAGAAGGATCAAAGAGATTAGCCTCGCAATGTTGAGGGTGGGAGGCATCCTTGCGCTGTACAGCTTGGACGCAGGGTTCAGAGACGCGGTTCTCGCGTCGTGACTTCAGGACGCGCGTCTGGCGTCTCTGGTGATAAGAGACGCGACTATCGCGTTGCTGATTGTTGCGTCTGAGCAGAGACGCTTGAGAGATGCAGGGCTGCTGGGCCCCATGCCTAGAGGCGCGTGCCTCTTGTACTTGACAAGGCGAGCCAGTTTTGCCTTGGCGTCTGGGGAGTGGGGATTCAGAAGAGCCAACTTGATGAGTCTCGCGTTTGGGCTGCCAAACGCGGACTTCGCGTGCCGGATGTGGCGTAGCAGAAACGCCGGTTTGAACTTTGCGTCCTGCCGCAGCTGGACGATCGGTTGTTCCAGCTTGCAGTCGACGTGCACGCCTCCTCTGTCGGCGTTCAGCGTTCCGGTTGCGTCATGGAGGTTGAGAGAAACCAACGACGACTTGGTGCTGAGGAAGAGGGTGGATTGGCTGGACACCAGAGATTTTGACCGCGCGAGTCTCCTGAGAGACATTGGCGCGGGTGTCACGCATGGCGTGTTTGGCCACAACATCCCTCACAGTAGCTGCCTCTGAGAGAAGCTCAGAGTGGACTTCGGGGCAAGTCCCCGTAGAGACCCTGCGGTAAACGCGGGTCTTTGGGCTCTTGGAGCCGGAAGAGAGGAACTCTTCATACTTTGCTGGGTCGAACTCGACGATGAGTGATTCGACCGTTTTTCCCTTGTAGAGGACGTCACCTTGAGCCACAATGTAACACCCTGATCCCCGGTATACGTATCATAGTATCGATACTAGATACGACGTACAAAAATTGATTTGACCTCCGTGGTAGTCCGATTGAGTTGCTTTTAGTTTTAAAAATCATTTTCTAATATTTTAGATTTTTCAAGATTTTCTAGAATTTTTCTGGATTATTTTGGAAAATCTCCGTAGTCGGTGTCGACCGATACCAATAACCGGCCTTTCGATTTTTATTTCACAAACGGAGTAGAATTTTGAGAATCGTCTTTCACCGTAGGTCTTAGAATCGCATGAGCTACGTTTGGGTATTTTTGGAGATTTTTCTGAATTTATCAAAAATCCGGCCAAACCGGTGTCGCCCGTATCGGCGAGACACTCCGGGATTTTTAATTGGCAAACCGGATTGAGTTTCGACAAACCGTTTTCATATTACGTCTCAGAATAATATTTTCTATTTTCTGTAATTTTTGGGAATCGTTCGGAGCTAGTCGAATTTTTGACCAAATTAAATAATATATTTTAATAATTAAAAACCCTTTCTTTTCTTTTCTTTTTCTTTTTCTTTCTTCCTTCTTCTCCAATCTTCTTCTCCCACCGCCTCACTGTTCACCCCACCGACTCTCTCCCCCTTTAAATTTCCTCCTCTCTCTCTCTCTCCTCTATTCTCTCTCTCTCTCTCTCTCTTCACAACCTCTCTCTCTCCCCCCAAACTTTCTCTCTCTTCCTTTCTCTCTCTCTCCTCTCTCCCCCTATCTCTCACTCTCTCTCTGCGGATCTCCAGCCCCGGAGCAGCGCCAGCGCCGGAGGCGGCCAGGTGGCCGCGCGCGGGCGCGGGCGCGCGCGGGCGGCGGACGCCAGCGCAGGAGGCCGGCCAGGGGGCCGCGCGCGGGTGGCGGCGGCCGGCGGCGGGGGCACCGCCCCGCCCTCTTCCTCTCCTCCCCTCTCGCGGTGGAGCCCCGGCCTGGGGCGCCGGAGCAGCGCCGGCGCCGGCCAGGCGCGGCCGGCAGGCGCGCGCCGGGCGGCGGGCGCGCGCGGCGGGCGCAGGCGGCGGCAGCAGCAGCACACGCTGCTGCTGCTGTTGGGCTGTTGGGGAAGAAAACCAATAGGGTTTGGTTTTGGGTTTAACCCAAACCCGACCCGTTTACACCCGAACCCGACCCGTTAAAGGTATAATTTCCTTTTAAACCCTGTAAAAATATAATTTACTTTTAGGCCCCTGAAAAATTACAAATAGCCCCCTGAATAATTTATGTTATTTACGTAACTAACCTTTTCTCTCGGTTTTGGGTCTTCGAGCGATATCGGGAGCATCCGGACTCCGATTCGGGCGATTCTGGATCCGTTGCGATCGTGGGGAAGAGAGCTACCATCTTATGGCTAGTTTGTGAGTGTTTTTCTTTTATAAATTATATTTTATCATGTTTAGTGACATTGCTTGATATATCGTAATTATGGATAAAGGACGGTAATTATTCATTATTCACTGGTCATGATTGGACGGTCATTGAATTAGGAATCACCTAGAAGATTGTTAGGTATTTCCTGATTTAATATGAGGTAATCATAGTAACAAGACATACAGACGTAGACAACTCGGACACAGATATCATGACTGTACCGCTACTGACCCACGGACCACTAGGTCACCATGTTAGTGGATACGATCACTTCATGTAGTAGCTCACAGTTAGATAACTATCGTCACATGTATACTGATTCACGACACTTGACGACACTACACTGTCACTAGACATGACTGCTAGACACCATTAGTACATGCATTGATATCCTCCTTACACGGATACCGTAGTTCACTGGATATGGTATGATACACTGACCATTATTATTACCACTATCACATATAGATATGACATGGATTCTTGCTACACATATATCTTCCACTAGTACACAGATAGACCAATGCACGGACTACCGCATTTCATATTATGTCATGTCTACATATTACTGTTACACCTGCATGTCATGTTTACATATTACTGTTACACCTGCATGTCATGTTTACATATCACTGTTACACATGTATGTCATGTTTCCATAGCCCATGTATGGTTTCTCTATTTTTGTCATATGATTCCCCGTTCATATTACATGTATTATTATTCCATGTTCCCGTATTCATGTTATATGATTGATTCCTGTTACAATGATATGGATATTCCCGATACTGGACATGAGAGCTGTTGATATGCTATATGTGGACTTCCACATCTATTGTTCATGTTTCCCGTTATATTGTTCATGTTATATTGTTCCCGTTTCTCGTTATATTGTTCTATGCTATCAACAGAACTCTGGTCCAGTTATCATGTTACCCGTATCATGTACTGTATCTGTTCTTGTTACATCGTATACTTGACATATCAGATCATAATGATAACTTGGGTATGGGGGAGACTTGACGGTTGACTAGATCTTGTCGGGTGGATGTCTGGATCCATTGTTTGTCCCACTGCAGGGGACGGGGTAGTGCTGGCTACCGTCTGTTATAGCTCATGAGCTCCTGTTTATTGTTTTAGCTCATTGAGTTCCTGTTACATGTTACAGCCTTAGCGGGCTGGCCCTGGTCTCAGCAGCCAGGGGTCTGTTTAAGGCCGTGATCCCGGGTATGCATGGGGTACACCCACCTGACTAGATCTCCTTGACTATTGGGTTTCCAATTAACATAATAAAACAGTATACGCGATAGTGACGTCGGGAACACTTGTTATTTGATCACTCTCTCGTTTGGATAATGGTACCCGTAGGCCATGTCCGGATGGGTTCGACTGGAGTGCGGGCTCCAGTATGAACTGCCAGTGGTATGGGACACTGGTAGAGATTGATTAAAATACCAGGTGATACTGATCGCTACTATTGTATAAATGACATGACTTTGACATGACCTGCCTGCTACATGTTTAGTTGTACTTGTTATTGTTCCTGATCATTTATCTGCTATCATGTTACATGTATACATTGCTACTGTTCCTGTTTCCTGTTTCCTGTTACACTTTCTGTAGTGCCCTACTACTCATGCACATGTATACTTTGTTACATTACCTGGTATATGTTACACTATATGTAGTGGCATACTATGCATGTTCTGCATTGCATATATTTTATTATTGCAGACATATGCCCATCTGCATGTTCACCTCTATCACGTCACCACTATCATGTTCATGTATATTACGTCACCACTAGACAACATTAGTTATTATATAAACTGGACACGACTATAGAGATGACCTGATGATAACCGGCTAGGTAGAGATGGTATTAAAATAAAACATGTTTATATATATTTGTACTGTTTCGTATATGTGTATTATATGGTATCACTATTATCACATCTTGTATTATATATTAGTATCATGATTGTAGTACTATTGTATATATTACTGCCTCCTTCATTTTACCACTCACTAGGTCGCTTTCTGACGACCCTGGGTTTGCGTGCCCAGATTGGAGATCCGAGTTACCATAGTATCGGAAAGTGCCATGGAGTCACATCGGAGCTTCCTCATCGGGACTATGCCTAGGTATCTTGGTGCTTTACTTCCGTTATCCTATTTGTCCCTATTTGTTATATCTGTTATGATCGCTGACCTATTTCTGCAGGTATTCTTGTACTTATTTCATGCTGGGACCCATGTCTATATGGAGGTTATGTACTGTACTGAGGCTTAACGTACGCGTGAGCGTGTTTTCACCTCGCGTATGTACGTCGCCATAACGTCCCAGTACCTGCGGGATCGGGGCGTTACACACAACCTGTTCGTCAGTAACGAAAGTCTTCCCCAGCGGAGTCGCCATCTCTTGTTTGGTACGGAAAAGGGGATTGGTGTAAAATTTCCTTGAATCAGTTGAAAGATTATAGCCAACTAATATTCCGACTATAAGGGAGGGGAGATGTTGAATCTTGAATCTCCCCTTTGTTTAGTGCTGGGTTCTTCAAGTGGCGGTGGAAAGTGAATCTTGTTTTCCGTTAACCGGGTGAACGTCGAGAACTCTTGGGGATCTTCTCTCCGGATGGCAGACAGAGTAACACAGCTTTGTCTACCGGAACTCTCAAAGGGGTTGTAGGCAAATGTTAACCTGAACACAGCAAGTTTAACTTAAAGAGTTGGACTCGCTCTCTCTTGTGTCCGCGTCTCTGTATTGTTCTCTTTTTCTTCTCTCTGTATGTGTCTGTCCCTCTGCCTCATAGCGACGGGGCTATTTATAGAGGTTTCAGGGGTGAACATGCCCCCTAAAAACACTCCACAATGGGGGCTAACCTCATCATTATGTGGGTGGTGATTGACCCCATAACGAGGGAAGTTATAACTGAGGCGCGGGTTTCGACCCACGCGCCTTGGTGCCGCAGTACTGTTGAGACGAGACGCGGGTTTCGACCCTCGCGCCTTGGTGCCACAGTGCTGCTGAGCTGAGACGCGGGTTTCGACCCTCGCGCCTTGGTGCTGAGACGCGGGTGTCGAGCCTCGCGCCTTGATGTTGAGACGCGGGTTTCGACCCTCACGCCTTGATGTTGAGACGCGGGTTTCGACCCTCGCGCCTTGATGTTGAGACGCGGGTTTCGACCATCGTGCCTTGATGCTGCAGTGGTGGTCATAATTAGCCCGGCGTCTGGAGCTTGGAATTTTACTTTTTGATGGCTTGTCTTTTAATGACTTTTAGACAGCCTACAGTCAATAAGGCGATTATTGTGGTGTGTGACACGGTAAGAGAGAACATGGGTATTGTTTAGTCAAATTGAGCCAGGTTTGCAAAAAGAAGTTCAGTGTGTAGGGGGAGGAAGTCGTCGAGGAAGTCGACGAAGAGAAGAAGAAATCCAGAATTTCAGCAGCAGCAGAAACAACAGGAAAAGAAGGCGTACGGTCGACCGGCCCGGTCGACCGTCAGCAGTAGCAGTGGCTCGGTCGACCGGCCCGGTCGACCGACGTACACGCTGACATGCACAGCGTAGCGGTCGACCGGTCCGGTCAACCGCAGGAAGAGAGCGGTCGACCGAGCGGTCGGCCGACTGAAGTGACCCAACTCTCGGTTGGGCACGGTCGACCGGTCCGGTCGACCGGTGCATAGGGTCGGTCGACCGGCCGATCGACCGACAGTCGGGTCTTCCTGTTTCGGAAAGGGTTATTTTTGAACCCTATTTAAAGGGCTGTTGAATTTCTAGGATTTATATCTTGAAGAAGGGTTTTTGTATGAGAGCAATTGTGGAGGAGAGTAGAGCAGAGGCAGAACTTTCCCGATCCCCATTGCTGTAAGTGTATTGATTTGTTGAAATCAATAAAAATCCTCCCCTTTTCTTGCCACGAGGACGTAGGCATCAAGGCCGAACCTCGTTAAATCTGTGTTTTGTGCTCTTTCTCTGGATTGTTTTGTTTGTGCTGATTGTGGTACTGTTCTTCTGTGCTTTGGAATTTTAGGTTCCTCTGTGGGGTTGTTGTCAGCGGCACAACAAGTGGTATCAGAGCTTCCCAGGTTTCGCTTGGGATTTTTCTGGAGATTCGGAGGCTTCGGGAGCTGATTTGGTGGAGATCGTTCGATCTCAGATCAATGGTAGTTTTGTTCGTGGGATCGTGTGTCGATCTCAGAAGAACGCAAGGAGTGCTCAAGGAATCATTGGTGGAGTAGATCCAGTCAGAAACTCAATCTAGGGTTTCGGGAAGAAGGTAAAAATTTAATTTTTATCGAAGTTGTGATCTATTTCCAGTTGTTTTTCCGCATAGATAGAGGATCAAGTAATCTAGATGGCAGAAGAAAGTACTTCGGTTAAGACCATGAATCCTCATCCGAGGATTGACGTGGTGAAGTTTAATGGCACAAATAATTTTGGGATGTGGAGATGTGAGGTTATGAATGCCCTGAATGCATCGAACCTTGAGGATACTCTACTTCTGGAGAAGAAGCGAAACAAAATCAATGATGAAGAGTGGGAGAAGATGAACCGATCTGCGTATGGTCTGATTTGATCGTGTTTAACACAAGACCTCAAATATCTTGTGTACACGAGACATCTGCGAGGCAGTTGTGGAAGACTCTTGAGAAGAAATATCTGACCAAGAGTGTGAAATCGCGATTGCAGCTGAAGAGCAAGCTGTATAGGTTTCAGATGAAGAAGGAGTGCTCCGTGAATGGCCACATCAACCGCTACACGAAACTTCTTACAGACTTGGTCAATGTGGATGTCAAGGTAGATGAAGAAGACAAGGCGGTGATCCTCCTGAACTCTCTCCTGGCGGAAGAGTATAAGACATTCACCTTAACCTTCATCAATGGGAGACAGACACTTAACTACAATGAGGTGTCGTCTACGTTGGCAAATTATGAGACGAGGAGAAAGGAGAGACAACCTTCTCAGTCAAGCTCGTCAGCAGAGACGCTAGCAGTAAGAGGCAGGGGTTCATCAAGGAAGAGCAAAGAAGAAAGAGGAAGATCGAAGTCCAGATCGGGCTATAGAGATCTGAGGAAGAACCAGTGTGCCTTCTGCAGAGAAATAAGGCACTGAAAAGTGGACTGTCTGAAGTTCAAAGGAAAGAAGAAGGAATCGAAAGCTGAAGCAAATCTTACAAAGGTGACAAATACTCAGAGGAGTAATTCACAGCAGCTGGATCAGATTCAGACTCGTCAGGTTTCTCATTTTCATTCATTACTCCCACCGTTGGTCACTCATGGGAAGATGAGTGGATTTTGGATACAGGTACAATATACCATGCGTGCCCTAATCGGGGCTAGTTTTCTAGCTTTGAGAAGCTGGAGGGGTGTTCGGTCGTTATGGGCGATGATCACCTATGTGTCATGGAGGGTGTAGGTACAATCTGAATCAGTATGTTTGATGGGATGGTAAGGGAGCTGAAGGGAGTGAGGTATGTACCTCAGTTGAAGAGAAATCTAATCTCCGTTGGAGCGTTGGAAGCATCGGGTATGATGATATCTGTTCGAGATGGCGATCTCAGGATGATCAAGGGCTCGATGGTGGTGATGAAGGGCGTCCGCCTAGACAATCTCTACTACTTGAAGGGTAGTACGATTACAGATCAGGTGGAGACTTCCAGTTCCTTAGATGATGGTGGCCCGAAGGTCTGGCAGGAAAAGGTCGGTCAGGAAGAAGAAAAGTCTTTGCGAGCTCCTGCAAAGATGAAATCGTTGGAAGGTGCTGCTACCTGCAAGTTGGAAGGTGAACACAGCGTTCTAGACAAGAAGAAGGTGAAATTCAGCACCAGTACTCACCGCAATGAAGGTCTTCTTAATTGTGTTCACATGTGCATTTGGGGACCTACTAAAACGGCATCGCTTGGAGGCCACATGTACTTTGTCTCTTTCGTTGATAGTGTATCTAGGCATTGTTGGATATATCCCATGAGATAAAGTAGTGAAGCCCTAGATATATTGGTGAAGTGGAGAGGAAGAATGGAGAGGCAGATAGGTAGGAAGATCAAGAAGCTAAAGATTGGTAATGTTAGAAAGGACATGTACAAATTCCTACGATTTGGCCAGAACACCAGAATTGTTACTCACTTCACAACAGGTACAAATGGGTTGGCTAAGGAGGTAGTCCGTTCTTTGCTGGAGGAGGTTCGGCGGTTGTTGTCTAATGCAGGATTAGACAAGTCGTTTTGGGCTGAGACGACTGAGTATGCTAGCCATCTCATGAATAGATCGACTGCGATAGGAGGTAAAGCTCCATTGAAAATTTGGTCTGGGAAAGCTGCTCAAGATCATGGTGTGCTACGGGAGTTTGGAAGTCCGACCTACTTCAGTGCCAAGAATGGCAAGGTGAATCCGCGAGCAAAGAGGTGTTTATTTGGGCGTCAAGAGGAACAACTACAAGTTGTGAGACCCCGAAGACAAGAAGATCGTGATGAGTAGGAATGTCACATTTGGAGAGAGTTCAGTGTTGAAGTCCATCGTCTCTCAGCAGGTGGAGAGGACGGAGACCAAGGAAGTATCGCATCGGGTGGAGGTTATGCTACTCCATCATCTCCAGTTGGTTCGGCATTAGAGAATACTTCATCGGATGTGACACCGGGTGTAGATCGTAAAACCAAGGGTGATGCTGAACAGGTTGAAGACATTGCTAAGGATGTCGAGGTGCTTGCAGCTATTGGAACCAAGGTGAAACCACGCTTGTGGGGAAAGAAGCATGAATCTCAAGCTTGTGATCGCGACAAGCTCAAGTTAAAAGCCGTTGTTCTCCATGATGGTCGGGAAGAGGTTCATATGACTCAGTCTGATAGGTTCACTGCTGCAGATACAGGTACCAGTATTTGAGCTTGATGGAGCTCTTTTAAATGAACTACGGTTGGCTTGATCCTTTAGGCAAAAGTACGTAGGCAACCGTAAAGGCGCAACCATTTGGTGATGCGACTCTTATGTAGCTATTTGGGTTCTTGAGAAGCTGTTTGGATCTTCACGTAGAGGTGAAGAGTTGTGGCCGATGGAACTTCACTTAGAGGTGGCCAGTTGACTTCACGTAGAGGTGAAGTGTTGTGATCTCGATGAACAGGTTTATCTTCCGGTGAGAAGATGTTGAGCTTGCATAAGGAGTGGTGTGCATCCAGTTGAAGCCGATGATGTTTGGTGTGCTCTATGCAGACTTGGTTGGACCGTCAGTGGAAGATAGGTAGACTAGATATAGCTAGTCAGTTAGAGAGTCAGTGTTGGCTCATGAGGAGTCTTCGTGAGGTCGTGAAGTTGCGGAGGAGGAGCCACGGTATGGTGATCGGCATGTATGGAAGTTCTCCTAAGGTGAAGTGCAGGGAAGGCATGTGTAATGTTTTCCAGGGATAGCTGAGCTAAAGATTCCAAGCCGAGATCGTGTGTCGATTTCGCCGAGATCATGTGTCGATTTCGTCCGGTGCGCGCAAGCCGAGATCGTGTGTCGATTTCGCCAGGTGAAAAATTGGGGTACGTTGGAGATCGACTCAGATTTAGAAAATCTTCACCGATGTGGAGAATTATAGGGGGAGGAAGTCGTCGAGGAAGTCGACGAAGAGAAGAAGAAATCCAGAATTTCAGCAGCAGCAGAAACAGCAGGAAAAGAAGGCGTACGGTCGACCGGCCCGGTCGACCGTCAGCAGTAGCAGTGGCTCGGTCGATCGGTCCGGTCGACCGTCAGCAGTAGTAGTGGCCCAGTCGACCGGCCCGGTCGACCGACGTACACGCTGACATGCACAGCGTAGCGGTCTACCGGTTGACCGCAGGAAGAGAGCGATCGACCGGGCGGTCGACCAACTGAAGTGACCCAACTCTCGGTTGGGCACGGTCGACCGGTCCGATCGACCGGTGCACGGTCGACCGACAGTCGGGTCTGCCTGTTTCGGAAAGGGTTATTTTTGAACCCTATTTAACGGGCTGTTGAATTTCTAGGGTTTGTATCTTGAAGAAAGGTTTTTGTATGAGAGCAATTGTGGAGGAGAGTAGAGCAGAGGCAGAACTTTCTCGATCCCCATTGTTGTAAGTGTATTGATTTGTTAAAATCAATAAAAACCCTCTCCCTTTTCTTGCCCCGAGGACGTAGGCATCAAGGCCGAATCTCATTAAAACTGTGTTTTGTGCTCTTTCTCTGAATTATTTTGTTTGTGCTGGTTGTGATACTGTTCTTCTGTGCTTTAGAGATCTAGGGTTCCTCTGTAGGGTTGTTGTCGGCGGCACAACACAGTAGTCTCTGGATCAATTTTGGGGATTTCAGTACTTCTTAGTTTGAAGGATGGTAGAAGTTATACGCTGAAAGGGACAAGATTTATACGAGTCTTTCTGCCTAGAGTGAGGCAAACAACTAGATATATTCCTCAGGCATCCATCTATTCCAAGCTTTATTCAGGATTTGATCACCCCTTATATTTAAGTCTCCTATAACATGATCTCAAACAATTATGACGCTTTATGAAGTACCCCCTGTTTTACCCCAAACCAAGAAGAAGACCACACACACACACACACACACACACAAAAGCAGAAAAATAGAAACAAAACACACACCCCCAACACAGAATGCATCCATGCATCATATTTCATAATTCTTGTACCTCAACTAATTGCATGTGCACGTATTCTTTCTATGATCACTTCTCTGCCAATTCACCACAAAGAGCTTATTCTCTAAAGAAAATGAAATTGAAAGCATTGTCCTGTGTGTGTATAAAACTATCTATTTGGCACTTCACGAGTTATTGAGTTGGGTTGGATCAAATTGAGCTATCACAATCAAAATAAATTTAAAAATCTTTGTACAAGTATTCAATAATTTAAATTGTAGAAAACATAATGCATTTATACTATGAAGATCTAAGATAGGAGTTATGATTAGGGTTGTAGTGTGTATGTGCGTGTGCGCAAACACACTACATCCCTAATCCTAATTCATGTATGTGTGTTTGTAAGTATATTTAAGCATATATTTATAAATTTACGTCACTTGTTATAGTATATCAAGCTCAGGTTGGGTCAAGGTTTCCAGAAGATTAATGCAAACCATCTTTAAAAAAAATGGGGCTTGGATATCCCTTAGCCCTGACCCAACCCAATTAGATACCTCCACCACCACTGACAGCACAGATCTTGTAGGTTTATTTTTTTATAATGAAAATATCATCAAAATACACTGTAAGGTGCTCGTCTTGTTTGGAAGGTTCAAACATGAAAGATGATAACTTTGTAAAATTTGACATATTACCTTTGGAGCAAGCAGTTGACGTTTCCCTTCTCTTTTTTTTTTCTTCTGATCTTTTTGCTTCTCTTTCTTCTCTGTGCAGCTTCAACTGGCCATGGATATGATGCAGCAAAAAGTTTCTTGATGAGGAATGCTCGGATATTTCAGAAGGATAAAGATCAGATTCTGCTTTCCATTCCACAAATAATGCAAGTGTATGAGAGGTTGGAAGACTTCCAGCAAGGTCATCGTCTCCTTCATGAAGTTTCCTCCCCTGATGCAGGTAACCAAAATCAAAACGGACATCTTCTGGTCACTTTGACTTTTGCAGGCAGGAATCTGCATATACAATTGAAGACAATACTTGTTGATATGTCTTTGATGCCAACAGATCAACTTCTTTTAGGGGCTGTTTGTTTGGTCGTAAATGTCGTAAAAGTTCGTAATTCGTAAATGACTTACAATTCAATTACAACTTCGTCGTTTATTTGGACCGTAATTCGTAAAAGATTTACGTAACTCAACTACCACTCACTTGCAAATCAATTACCACTCACTTACAGCCCCTTACAGTTAATTCTGTGGTCATACAAATTTGTATTGTTTTTTATGTTAATATTAATTTTTTTTAATTTAGCATTTTTAGTATTTATTTGCAATATTTAAACTTTTTAAATCACCAAATAGTTAATTTTGTGGTCAACTTTTCCGCTTACGACTTACACGTTACGATAACCAAACACCGTAAGCCACAATACACTTTCTCATTTATAAATTTTATTACCAAACAAACATCGTAAAACTTATATGCATGTAACTCTTTTACAACTGTAAAAAACTTTACCAATTACGACTTTCGAATTACTGCCAATTACGACAACCAAACAGACCAAGCATTCATTAGAGATAAACTTAGCCCATGTGAGAGACCTATGGTTTAGCTTTCCCTTTGTTAACTAGATGGTGGCAGCATGCACTATCTAAATTAATAGCCTATTATTCCACCAAATGAATTGTCTCCACGAGTAATGTAAGATGATTGGTGAGATGGTGGTTCAGAATTTTAGCCTATATATAGGCATGGTATTACATGGGATAGAGCAAGAAAGATAACGAGAAAGTTTCAGCTAAACTATTGTATTATCCTCTCCTTTTTCTTGTCATTTATCTTCCTCTTGGTAGATCTTTGTGTTAGATTTTTGTGGGTGTGGGTGTGAGTGAGATTAGAGTTGTAATCTCTTATATTTTCCTCTTTTGATTGGTGGATTCCTCTTATTATTTTCTCCCGTGGACGTATGTCACATTGATTGAATCACATTAAATACTGGTGTGATATTCTCTTTAATTTTATTAGTTATTATTGCTATTTGAATCTCTAATTGTATTTGTCATCTATTGTATTAGAAGCATACTGCTGCAACAAACTGGTATCAGAGCTTGTTATTTTTTTGATTTTGAGATGGCTTGGGCAAAGTACGAAGTAGAAAAATTTGACAGAAGAAATAGTTTCAGTTTAGAGAGTCAAAATACGGGCTCTCTTAGTGCAGCAAGGCTTGTTAAAAGTCTTATCTGGTAAGTGATAATTATCATCTCTATTTTCATTCTTTTATGCCTATTTTGTTACACATTTAATTATGCACGAGTGTTTTTGTTTATTTTTTTCAGAAATTAGGTCAAAAACACAAATTAAAGAACAGATATCAAAAAAAGGAAAAAGTATACAAAAAAAATTGCAACAGATTATCACAAGATCAGGATATCTAGAGATAAACAGACTTGCTAACAGAGTACACAACATATAGAAGAGGATTCTAAAGTTTGAGGTAAAATTCCTAGGTCAAACGTTTATGCAGACGTTGTTTCGACTGTGCGGACGTTGACTAGTCAAAATAGAGGCCAGAGAGGTTTCCTACAACAATTCAAATTCAGACTACACACGTCTCAGTATTTTGATCACAATTTTCGTTCTGAAAGTCCAAATACAAGCCAAGAGGCCCATTTTCAAATAGACTGAAGAAACAATCTGCTCGAATGAAAAAGATCTTTGGAGGTTTTCAAGCAAATCAAAGTCAACATTCCCTTCTTGATGCAATCCAACATGTCTTGTCTTTTGTCAAATTTTTGAAGGGCCTTCGCACTAGGAAGAGAGCCACTAATTTTTCTAAAGTCTTTTTAGTAGCCAATGTTGGTGTGATCCTATCAAACTTTATGCCTGTGAAATATAAGGGTCTCAGTTGTTTTACTATTCACATGCCGTGCTTCTCAAAATTCGTGAAAATGGAGACGCGATGAGAGTCGGCGACGTATATACGCGAGGATAATACCCATGTATACACGCTAAGCCTAAATGTAACCTGAGTAAGCTATATAAATCATCTACGAAGGCAATAAAATCACTGCAATATGACATGATTCTACACATGATAACATTATTCCGTGAATGATTCAACAAAATACATGCTGAGTACAAAATACAGTGAATCAAAGAATCAATGAGAATAAAGAAAAATAGAAAAGATACTGAGGCAGGACAATCGAATAAAAGAACTCCGAGCTCCTCGTCACGAGTGTGATCCTCCTAAATACCTGATCAACAAAGAGATATCCAGACGTGGATATGTAAATCCAGGGGAGTCAGAAAACTCCCAGCAAGTGTGTAAAATGAGGGAATGTGATATAATGTAAAATAATATAACAATAGTAAATTTATTACAAGCATTATAACATGCAGAAAGTAAATAAACAGTGATGAGGATAGTCTATGGTAAAATCATGGTTCAATTCAGGTATCTATCATGGCATGCATATGTCAGGTGTCTATTACAGTATAATAAATGAACACAGTCAATCACAATACAATGTAGACAGTTTATTATTATTAATTATGTCAGCGAACACCAATTCCACATGTAATAGACGCATCCCACTCTACACCTGCTGTACATATTAATTAGAGTCCTAAATTATTGAAACTGATCGGTTGGAGACATTATTCATACTTTAGATGGGTCTCGAATATATCGGGACGACAACTTCAGTTTTCTGACACTGAAACAGGCCGTACCTCTAGGTACTTAGTAACAGTAACAGAAATTCACTGTAGAACAATAGAACAATAACAGATGGGATACCGGTCATCCCCCAAAACCCTACAGTGGAACCCTCAGTCGGGTGCGCATCATGTATCCTAGGTCCACCCAAAATTCAGACTTCTCTCCTATTAATTTCTCTAATTCCTGTGTAAGTTATCTAATCACATTGATTACTTATTTTTACTTAGATCAATCAATATTCATGTTATCTAGATTAGATAATACAGTTGTTGTAATTGTGACGGTATAAGTCATGTATCAGTGTGAACAATATGTCAGTATAACCAGTATAACAATATGATAGTGTAAAAATATTACAGTACAACAATATTTTTCACAATAGATCCGATAACATGAATTTCTATTAACATGACATACATTAATTTGTCCTTCTACAGTTTCATCTAGAACTGAGCAATCTGCCATCTATATGTACGAAGATATAACAATAACGGTCCCCTTAACTTCTTATCTCAATACAAGCACTATTGACATCAAGTATTAAATTCATGTCAAATCATAAGCTCAAGTAACCAAAAAGTATTTCTCTCAATTCTATCAATTTACTCTAATTCTCTGTATCCATAAACATATATAGGTCTCAACATAGTAAATAAAATATCCATGAGCTGTATCTAATAAAATCCTCACTGTTCATTTTGATCAAATCACCAGTCAACCCCTACTTCCATCAAACTCAATCACGAGCTCCAGAGACTAAATCAACAACTCCACTTTATAAATATAGAATCCATTAGTTCATGCTAATCCCATCTATACCAATTCCTCAACCACAAATCAACCACAATACAAAAATGGTCTACTTACAGGTCTAAGTCCAAAGATACACTCTTTAATGAAGCAAAATCTTATTTAGCCAAGCCTCAAGATCCAATTAAATTCTCATTCAAATAATCACCAAACAAGGAAAATCAAGTCTGGTAAATATTTCAGGTAAAGTCCATGCATGTAACTACAATCATGAACAAACCAATCTCAAGACCAAATCAGGTTATTGTCCAAAGTTCAATACAACTATATTCGGATCAAAGTGATAAACTACTACTCAAGAACCAAAGAAGAAGTAATCACCTCTCAGTGACAAAAATACAAATCCATATATTTATATATTTAAACATCAAGAGTGTATCAGTCCCACTATCACAATCTAAACTCTGTCATAGAATAATAATTCATTGTTGATAAACCTATTGCTTTATAAAAATGAGGATCTATTATCACCAAAGTATTCAACTCTCCTACATTATAATTATCCGTGATTAATAATCTACTGTATATTTGTAAAATCCTTTATTCTAACTAATCTGATCTGCTTCTCAATCTCAAGTCAAATTCTAGTCAAATAAAAGTCCACTGACCAATCCAAGCATTAATATATGCAATAAATCAAGCAATCTTTAAAATTGTTAAAGAGAGATGCACACATCTCAGTGACAACATACTGAATCCACATATATTGCGGGGTGTCGCTGCTCCTGTGGGCTGGGGTTTGAGGGGGTTAGCCTATGGTGAAATTAATCAAAAGGAAGGAGGAAGGAGAACATGATGTGAGATTTTTTGGTGGGATAAGGATTGAGGCCTTCCGGGGCTGTGACAAATGGAGAGAAGAGATTGATGTAATTTGAAGTAATGGTGAGAAACATAGTAAAAAAAAGTAGGGTTTTTTTTGGAGGATCGATGACGTGGATGGCTGTGATGTTTTAGCTTTAGGGAAAGAGGGTCGGTGACGTGGGCGGTTGGGTGCTTTTTCACGGTGGTTTTTATGAGAAACCACTATCCTTTTTTTTCATTTATTTACAAAAATGCCACCGATATTTTTCATGGCTGTTTTTATGGAAAAATCGCCGTCGTTTCTTTTTTTCATTTATTAATGCCATCGCCACTTTTCACGGTGGTTTTTATGAGAAACCGCCGTCATTACAAATTTGCCGCCGCTTTATGATGCACTTTGCAATTCCACCGCCGTGAAATGAACGACGTGAAAGCCCTTTTCTGTACTAGTGATTGGCTTCAAATACCTTCCAAAAGTCGTGGAGCAACTCTTTATGCTTTTGGTGAAAACAATTGCGTGCATGTCTCTCTCTCTCTCTCTCTCTCTCTCTCTGCGAGTTAATCTGTCTTTGTGCACGCGCGCATGTGCATGTGCATGTATCTAACTTAAGCTGTGCATGTATGTAAAGAGAAGAAAAGCAGTGTAAAGTATTTTGTTTAATGATGTGTAATCTTCCGTATAGATTGAGTAATTTTTAAGAAAGTAAAAACTTAATTTGTGCACAATGTTTTTACTTGCTTAGTATATAAGCATCGAATGATAAGCTTTAAGGATGTCCTCACCTGTACCCTACAATAAGCTTAAGGGTGCCCCGGCTGTATTCATTTTGTTCGGATTTGGATTTTGATTATTTTATTTCAGGTTCCTCTGATTCACACTTCAGTTTTGTTTAATTCTTTTATATTAGTAGAACTATATTAAGTCAATGTAACATATTTGTGAAAAAAAGATGCATATGTAATATAATGACAATACGACAATGAAAAATGTAAAAATAATAAAGGGAGAGCGCAGTACGTGCCTACATACATAGACACGTGCGTACAAATGGTATACACCTCCCTTGTCCCTCCTAGATGCGCTCGCAATTTCTAACAATGTAATAACATATAATGTTACCTTATATGTTAAATAACTTAAAAAACTCCTTTTTTGACTTTGCAGAAAAGATAGGCCTTTGCTCTTCAATTTTCTCTAGAATAACCCAATATGTTAACTTCTAATATCAAAACATATCTAACTTATCATTGTTTTTTGCAAGTTAATATTTTGACATCGTTTTCCACTATGATCTTTCATATATAAAATTAAAGGAAGTAAATATCTCAAACATGTACTATGAACTAAGAAGTATTTCAAAAATGTAGAATATATCTTCAAGAAGTATTCAAATTTAAAAAATATATTTTAAATTTTGTACACATTTGGGAACTGTAATCAAGGAAGAACAAGGAAGAACAAGGTTTATGGCTTCATGATAGAACTATAGAAGTGTTTGTACCACATAAGTTATCATTCAATAGGTAACTGCTCGTAAAATTGTGTTCCTCAAGGAGTCCTCGTAATATAGAGTTACCACTTTTTACTCCCACATTTTGACAAGAGAAGGTGTTTGTTACCCATTTGCAGTTATCTGATTATTTGTGATTCTAGACATCCCAATTTTGCCTCATGTAATTTTTTTAGGTCATCATCTCAATTTCCTGTCCCATTACGTTTAAGGTCATGATTAGGGTTTTAAAATTCGTCTTAGTCGACCGCTTAGGCGAACGACCATGGTCGCTCCGTTTAACAAGACAGTCAGGCCTGTAGGCTTCCGCAATGCCTCAGGTCCGACTAGTCCTCAACGCCACAGGCCTGCCCAATCAGGCCTAAGCGAGCCTAGGTAGCCCAAATTCCTTTTTATTAAGCAGGTTGAACCCACTCCGCTTTAATTGGGGTGGTATATATATAGGGATTTTCAAGAAAACTTAAGCCCCCAATCTCTTTTCCAATCTACACTGGACGCATTTCTCTTGAGTTCTCACTGACACTGGTGAGTGTTCTTTCGACACCAGCGGTGTCTTTTTCAACACGAGCAAGGTTCTCGACGTCGATGAGCTTCTCAAATCCCCTTCTCCTCCTAAAAAAGAAAGTAAAAACATAATCTTTTACTGTTTTACATTCAATTTTACATGTTAATAATTAATTACATGAAAATTGATATGATACATCTTATTTCTCTTCTTTTTCTACTGCTGTCGCATGATGCTGCTGTTGCGCCTCACAAGAGAAATTCTTTGCGCCTAGCGCCTTCTTCTGGCAACAACCAACTTGAGGAACCCAAGCAACGAGGATGAACTCGCCGGAGAAGTACCCACACACTCAGAACAGAGAAATAAGAGAGATAACAAGCCAACCACAATATTTAACGATGTTCGGCAATTTTGCTTACGTCCTCGGGGCAAGGGAGAGATATTTAATTGATTCAACAATCAATTACAAGAGAATACTTGAGGGATGCAAGAGAATTTTCAGTGAGTTACAATTCATGAGGGCTCTAACCCATATTTATAGCCAGATAGTCTCAAGAATTAGGAAACCTAATTGGATCGTCTCCAATTCAGAAACGAAGTCTGAATCCTAAAAGAGAATAGATTCGCGCCCAGATGCAACTGTCGGTCGACTAGCCGTCGACCGATCCATGTCCTCGATCGACCGGGACCAACCTAGGTTGTGCCTTTCAGTCGGTCAACCGCGTCGGTCGATCGCTTACTTGACACGGTCGACCAGGTGGTTGACCGGGTCATCTGTGCACGTCGTGCACACTGGTCGACTGGGCGTTCGAACAGGTTCTGTCCTGGCCTGCGACAAGCGCCGTTCTCGCTCCCTTTGGCTTCCGATCTCTGCGCTATTTTTCTGATGAGTTTAAAAACTCTTCCAATGTCTTTTTATCTCCTCTCTCCCTACAATTCTCCACCTCGGTGAAGTTTTTTCAAATCTGAGCAAACTCCAACGAACATCTGGTGAAATGCACACGATCTCAGTAAAATTGACACATGATCTCGGCTTGAGCGCTCCAAACAAAATCGATACACGATCTCGGCGAAATCGACACAAGATCTCGACTTGGCTAGCAGACGAAACTGGTTCCTTCAAAACGAACCGCCAGCACACATACAATTGATTTTCACTAATCACACCAGATTCAAATTGAGTTTGTTGTCGCCACCTGCAATTCTCATCAAACTCCAATATCAATTGCAAGATCCCAATTTCAGCTCAGTTATCCATACGGAATGCACCATACATACCTTCCCACCACTTCACCTGAAGAGAAATACCATACAAGCCGACCGATGTGTCTCCAACTCAGCAACATAATGAAAAACTCTATTCAAATGACCTCAAGAAGAACTTATCATGAGCCAACACTGACTCTCCAACTGACTGGCTTTCTCCAGTCCATATGTCTTCAAGACGGTCTAACCAAATTTGAGTAAAGCACACCAAACACCATCATCAGTTTCAACAAACTAAATACACACCCCACTTTATGCAAGCTCAACTGTCTTCTCACCAGAAAATCATCCATTCATCGAGATCATAACACTTCACCTCTACGTGAAGTCCAACTCTTCACCTCTACGTGAAGTCCCAATCAGCTTCTCGACAACCCAAATACACCATATAGCTTCATACGGGTTGCATCACCAAATGGCTGCGTCTTTACGGCTGCCACGTACCTTGCCCAAGGGATGAAGCTAACTGTAATTCATTTAAATGAGCTCCATCGAGCTCAAGCAACTATGACTGAATTTTCAGCAGCGAACCGACCTGGCTGAGTCATATGAATCTCATCACTACCGTCATGGAGAACAACAACCTTCAACTTGAGCTTATCGCGGTCACAAGCTTGAGATTCATGCTTCTTCACCCACTTTCATGATTTTTCTTGGTTCCAATGGCTGCAAATAATTCGACATTCTCATCAATATCGCCAACCTGTTCAACATCAAAACTGGCTACATGATCTCCAACCGATGTCACATCCGGTAAAGTCCTCACTGATACCGAACCAACTAAAGATGGTAGAGTAGCATCAACCTCCACCCGCTACGATACTCATTGGTTTTTGTCCTCTCCACCTGCTGAGAGACGGTAGACTTCAACCCTGAAGTCTTATCAAACATGACATGCTGAATCAACACGATCTTCTTATTTTCGGGGTCCCATAACTTGCAGCCTTTCATATTTCTTTTGACACCCAAAAACACAAACTTTTTTGCTTGTAGATTCACCTTGCCGTCTTTGGCACTAAAGTAGGCCAGACTTTCAAATTCAGCAGCAAATCATGATCTTGAGCAACTTTTTCAGACCAACTTTCAGTGGAGTTTTACCTCCTATCGCAGTCGATAATAATCCATTTATGAGATGGCTAGCATACACAATCGTCTCAGCCCAAAACGATTTGTCTAATCGTGCATTAGACAACGAGCACCGAGCCTTCTCCGTAAGGACCAGTTTATCTCCTTAGCCAACCCATGTATACCATCTGTGAAGTGAGTACCAATACCAGTGTTCTGACCCAATCGTAGGATTGGTTCTTGTATTTTTCACATTACCATTTGTATTTTCTTAATCTTTTTACAAGTCTGTTTCTCCATCATATCCTTCCACTTCACCAACATACATAGGACTTCAAGCCTTTGTCTCATGGGATATATCCAACAATGCCTAGGTAAATTATCAATAAAGGAGACAAAATACTTATGACCTCCAAGTGATGTAGTCATAGCAGGTCCTCAATACTTACGTAAACACAATAAAAAAGGCCTTCTGATTGGTGAGTAGTGGTACTGAATTTCACCTTCTTCTTGTTCAGAACATCGTGCTCACCCAATTCCAAGTTACAGGTAGATGCACCTTCCAATGATCCCTTCTTTGCTGGAGCTTATAAAGGCTTTTCTCCTCCGTGTCCAAGTCTCATCTGTCAGACCTGTGTGCAAATATCATATGAAGAAATAGAAGTCTCCACCTGACCTTTAACTTTACTACCCTTCAAGTAGTATAGATTATTCCGACGGACGCCCTTCATAACCACCACTGAGCCTTTGGTCATTTTGAGAACACCATCTTGTATAGATACCACAAGACCCAACGTTTCCAAAGCACCAACTGAGATAAGATTTCTTTTGAGTTAAGGCACCTACCTCACTTCCTTCAATTCTCATACTATCTCATCAAATATCTTGATACAGACTGTACCTATCCCTTCCAGATTACATGGATGATCATCACCCATGACCGTGAAATATCCATGTAGCTTCTCAAAACTAGAAAAATCAGTCCTGTTCGGGCACACGTGATAGGTAGTTCATGTATCTAAGATCCACTCAGTATTATCTGAGTAACTAACAGTATAAGTAGTAACAGAGAAAGAAAATACCGATGAGTCTGAGTCTGATCCATCCGCCTGTGAAGTATTGGCGTGAGTACTGACCACCTGTGCGAGATTTGTCTCGGTATTTGACTCCTTCTTACCTTTGGCCTTCGGACAATTAATTTTCCAGTGCCCTAGCTCTCTGCATAAGGCGCACTGGTTTTTCTTCAGATCTCTAAAACCTGATCTGGACTTCGATCTCCCATGATCACCTCTACCCTTTTGATTGGAACTCATGCCTCTTACCGTCAATGTCTCTGCTGTTGTGCTCCCTGAAGAAGACAATCTGTCCTGCCTCCTTACTTCATAACTCACAAGAGCAGCAGACACATCATTTTAGTTAAGTGATTGTCTTTCGTTGATCAAGGTAAGAGTAAGGTCTCATAGTCTTCTTTAGGAAGAGAATTCAATAGAATTACCTTCTTATCCTCTTCATCGATCTTCACATCCACATTAACTAAGTCTGTAAGAAGCTTTGTGTAGCTATTCATGTATTCGTCAATAGAGCATGCTCTCTTTATATGGAAACAATAAAGCCTTCTCTTCAACTGCAACCGCGATTCGATGCTCTTCATCAGATACTTTTTTCCAGAATCTCCCATAGCTTCCTAGCATATGTTCCATGCAACACATGGTACTTGATGTCTTGAGTCAGGTAAGACCTTATCAAGCCACACGCCGTCCGGTTCATCTTGTCCTAATCTTCTTCGATAGTAGAATGGCTCTTTTTCTCCAACTGTAGAGTGTCTTCGAGGTTTGATGCCGTCAATGCATCCATCATCTCACATCTCCACATACCGAAGTTGTTCTTGTCGTCGAACTTCACCACATCAATCCTCAATAGATGTGGGTTCACAGATTTCACCGTAGTTATACTATCTCCAGCCATCTTTTCAACTGATTCCTCAAACAATACGGAAAACAAACGGAGTTAGATCAAATAAACTAGATAAGATATGATCTTTACCTCAAAGTGAAACCCTCGAAGAGTTTCGAAGCGATCTACTTCGCCAAGTTTGATTCCTCGAGCAATCCAAACGCTGTTTTGAGATCGATACACGATCCCACAAACAGTCCCAACGCTGCTCCGAGATCGACACACGATTTACGCCAAACAACAACTGATGCCCTAGGAATCGACACACAATCCCACGATGAACCTGGGATGCTCTGATATCACTTGTTGCGCCTCACGAGAGAAATTCCTTGCGCCTAGCGCCTTCGTTCTGGGCAACAACAACTTGAGAAACCCAAGTAATGAAGATGAACTCGCCGGAGAAGTACCCACACGCTCAAGAACAGAGAAACAAGAGAGAAAACAAGCCAACATAATATTTAACGAGGTTCGATAATTTTGCCTACGTCCTCGGGGCAAGATAGAGAGAGATTCTTTTGACTCAACAATCTATTACAAGAGAATACTTGAGGGATGCAAGAGGAATTTTCAGTGGGATACAATTCACGAGGGTTCTAACCCATATTTATAGCCAGAGAGTCTCAGGGATTTAGGAAATCCCAATTGGATTCGTCTCCAATTCAAAAACAAAGTCTGAATTCTAAAAGGAGAAACAGATCCACGCCCAGATACGCCTGTCGATCGACTGGCAAGTCGACCGACCCCTGTCCTCGGTCAACCGGTCTGGTCGACAGGGACCAACCGGGAGTTGTGCCTTTCAGTCAGTCGACCGCTTCGGTTGACTGCTTATTTGCCACGGTCGACCGGGCGGTCGACCGTGCCATCCCTGTGCACGTCCTGCACACCGGTCGACAGGGCGATCGACCGGGCTCTGTCCTGGCCTGTTGCAAGCGCCGTTCTCGCTCCCTTTGACTTCCGATCTCTGCGCTATTTTTCCTGATGAGTTTTAAAAACTCTTTCAATGTCTTTTTATCTTCTCTATCTCCTCTCTCCCTACAGCTGCCCGTCGCGTTGCTGCTGCGATTAAGTTTTCGTTGCTGCAAATTGCAGCTGCTATGCTGGCTGGCCATAGCAGCTTTGGTGCTTGTTTTGTTATAAATTTAATGAACTTTAGAATTGCTTTAGTTGATTGTTAAAGGTTCTACATTTTTCCTACTTAAATTGTAAATTCTAGAATGTGAATTATTATTTTTTATTGATTTTTGTTGTTATGCCTTTAATTCTTATCTATATTGCATCATGACATAGCTTTTTTCATATATTTTTTATTTGATTCATAATATATTTTTATGATGTTTATTAACTTTTTTGAACATGTAACACACTTAAATAAACTTTAAAAATTAAAAAAAAAAAATCGAGGCCCTGCCCAGTCCCCTAGGTCCTAGGCCTTAGGTCCACTGTCTAGACCCGCATAGTGTTTTCTTAAACCTTGGTCATGATCTGTCACAAAAATATTTATTTTCTGAAACTCGTGGAACACCACTCGTTGTTCACCCGATCTTCTACGTCACTTGCAATCAAGCATCTTCTGAGGATTCATTGTTACTTGAGACCCGTATCTCTTAGAAAATTATGTGAACTAAAAATTTCTGTTGACTTTTCGTACCGGAGAAAGGTCTAATGTTATATACTTGAACAATTTAGATTCTAGATAAATTTATTGTCATTTTCTACTTTTTTTTTTTTAAATAAAGATCTAAAGCAGTTTATAGCCATTCTCTGATATGGAATGTTGTTTTGCCTAAAAAACTCAGCCCAATGGTGCATAACTTTGCTGAAAGTAATGGGAAGTCTGTTGTTGAGGGGATGCATTTCAAAGTTTGTCCTGAAGACTAGTTTTCATTGAACTTGAATTTTGTCTCTTTATGTTGAGAAAAGGAATTTAGACCCCTGACGAAAATGCAATGTCATGTAGCATTCATATCCTAATAGACATTATAAAGATATTTGTGTTTGCCAATGGTGGTGAGGCTTTCTAGTTCGACGACACATATCACCCATATGCTTCTTTGAATATCCCTTCTGCCTGTGCATGTTTCACGTTCTCACTTTCTTAGCTCAAGATTCTGTCCCCACTGCTAACTTTTTTTACGGATGGATTTTCAGCTCGAGACCATTTGTGATGCCCCGATCCTACGGGTACGGAGACATCACTGTTTTCCATTAATTTTGTAAAAGGAAAAACTTACAAAAAGGGGTCGAAGAGCTAAATTACAAGTATTCTAAAAAGATTACAAGTAGATCTCCTCTGAGATTCTGAAGAAGTGTGCCGATAGGAGTCTGGTCAGCGCGCGACCACTTTGTCCCTTTGACGATGCGATCGATGGATTCCCTTCTCACCTGGTTTGGGGAATCGGAGAACAGAAGGTTGGTAGAACCCTCTTGTTACTTCTCAAACTGCCTCCACTTGAGAATTCCTTCTCGCCTGATTCCGGAGATTCCTTGAGAGAAAGATCTTAGGGTACAGCACCCTGATTAGAGAAGCAGTTCTTTGAATTCTCTGAATTCTTGGAAGTAAGAGAATAGATCTCTGTTTAGCCGTCTCTCTCTGTGCGTCTCCTTGCCTGTGCGCGCGTGTTCTCTCCCTGTGCCTCTGGTGGGCTATTTATAGGGAGAGCAAGGGTATAATTGTCCCTTGAAAATCCGGAAGCAGATTGAGTCAATCTGTTTAAATCTGAAAAGTAGCCTTTCTGCGAGGCTAGAATCAGCTTCTGCGAAGCTAGGAATAGCAGGTAGCGTTGATCTCCTGATCTGTTTTGATTCTTTCCAAATAATTGAAAGATCTCCCTTGATCTTCTTACTTGTTTTAGGAGAGTCAAGAGATTATGACAAGCAATTGTCAAATTTGATCTCAGATTTGATCTTGATTATATTTGATCTCATCTGGAGATTTAATTGGTCAAAGGTTGACCATAACAGACCCGCAGCGGAGCTGTCGCGTCAAGCTCGCCGCGGAGCTGGAAGGAGCATCTGGCGAAGTCAGAAGAAAGCTCTTCCGCGGAGCTGGATAAACATCTGTGGCGAAGCTACCATCCTTATGCGCGGTTGCGTGTGACTTTGAGCGAAACTAACTCTCTGCGGAGTTAACTAAGCACTTCAGGCGAAGCTGTAAGTTAGCTCTCCGATAAAGCTTTGAACAGCTTCAAGGCGAAGTTGGACAAACTTAGCCTCTCAGGTGAGGCTATCCCTTCGGGCTCATGTGATGCTAAGTGTTGAGCTAACCTAGCATCTTAGACCTGCTTAGGTCTCTTCAAAGACAATCCGGGCTTACTGTCTACTTCACTATATCAGTAAAGTCCAAGTTGCTGATTTGTCCCTCGGAGATGGGTACAGAACTGGTCGTCAGCTTATCTGTCACTTGTCTTTTGTAAATGTCAACAAGTTTAGACATTGTTCAGGCCAGTAAGAATCTTGTCTTTTTTAAAGTTCCAACAAGACCCCCTTCAAAGTTTTCGAAAGTCTGCAATGGAATGATTGAGGCTTTGAAATACTTTGAATTTCTTTGATTGATGGTATGTGAAGTACGACGAACGTCGCCATAGTGGTTGAGTTCAGCTTCGCTTTCAATCCTGCTTCCGGATTGGAATAAGTTCGCCGAGGAATCGTGTAGATTCGCGATTCTGGGTAGCTTCGCGTTTGAGTAGCTCCGCGTCCGAGCCTTCCGGAGTAGATTCGCTTCCAATTGTTCTTGGAACGTCGTTCCTTTCCGAGACTAACTACTTTCGGCTAGTTACGAGAAGGATTATTTCCTTTCCCGAAGTTGAAATAACTTCTCTTGCATTAACGAGGGAGATTATTCCTTTCTACGCGCATTTCCGAGGGAGACTATTCCCTTTCTCAAGGCTCAGTAAATGCCTTAAATTTGCTCGCGCTTCTAAGTTTGAAGGAGCGGCGGTGCGACCAGGCATGAGGCCTATAAATAGGACACTTGAAGTCCTCTACAGAGAAGCAGTCTATTCATGACATCTCCTGGTTGTTCAGAGAAGTATACTCAGATCTTTAAAATAGTGGGGGTGCCCACTTTGGTCATTAACCGGCTAAGAACTGGTGAGTCTCGGTCATCCAGAGACTTTACCAATAAACTAATTACTTTAGGAGTTTATCTCCCTTAATTTAGCTTTATCAGCTGTCTCAGGGATTGATTTTCCTTCTTCTTCATTTTGTATCTGACTGATCTGCAGAGAAGGGCTTCAGCCCTATTTCCCAGCTTCCCAGCGAAGCTATCATTTTCACTTGATCAAAGAAAGATCATTGCATGTTTGCTTGCTAAGTTCGCCACATAGGCAAGGATTGGGACTTAGTCTCTTCAAGGTTGAGCCAGTCTTGCCATACAGGTGTGGTCAAGACTGTGTCCCTCTGGATCAGTCTGGCTTAGCCATATAGGCGAGGTTAGGACTTAGCTCTTTTTGATGCTTCTTCAGTATAACTGTCTTAGGCGGAGCTAAGACTTGGCTTACGCTGAGCTAACCCATCATCACTGTTCTGTTTAACTGAAATCCATCCTTAAATTGCAACTGAATCGGATATAAATTGCTTCGCCCCGAAGAATTTGCCTTAGCGTATCATGCTTGCATTTTCCTTTGATTTACTGCTAACTTGTTTCCAGTTTGTATTGCAGTGAACTATGCTCGCCCGTCTTTCATCTTAATGAAAGAGATCAGAACTTGTCTCTTGATTTTCAAGTTGAAACTTTGGCCATGAACAGGAGGAACAAACTGGGGCAGCTGATGCGTGTTCCCAAAAGAGGTTGACAGTCGCTTATCCGAGATGATCCACTTCGAGAAGGGGCTGGTAGTCGCTTATCCGAGATGATCCACTTCGGTAAGGCGGACGTCACCTGTAAGGTCTCGGATCCTTTGCCAATTTTCATCAAAGACGATCCAGCTTCTTGATGGCAAAATCTGCCATT
Organism: Agave tequilana; assembly: GCA_038442645.1. Lineage (NCBI taxonomy): Eukaryota > Viridiplantae > Streptophyta > Magnoliopsida > Asparagales > Asparagaceae > Agave > Agave tequilana. Next base: position 15,996 of record JAVJIF010012224.1, on the reverse strand, counting down.
ATGCGAAGGATTACGGCCTTGTGCAGGAGGAAGGCCTTTCGTATCCAGTTAGTTTTGCTTGAAGTAGATAGGACCACTTGTATGCCTTTGAAGCAAATGATTCTGTTATAAGAAACACAACCTTGATATAGAAATATCAATGTATCTTCCCTTTTGAATAAATAAAATTTATTTTGTGCTGTTCTGCTTTGTTTCTCTCCTTTTTGATTCGAGAACACCTGAAGCGGACTAGCTTTAGTAAGTCTTTTCCTAAGGAGGAATTAGAAGCTCTCAGCGGAGCTAAACTTTCGGTGAAGTTGGAGACCGATTTCCAAATAAGTCAGGAACCAGTTTCTGGGAAAGCTAGCACGGAATTTCCGCGAAGGTAAAGATGTGTTTTTAGCGGAGCTAAAGCATGTTTTTTTCAGTGAAGTTATTCATGTGTCACGCTAAGTCAGCACTAGACTCACGACGGAGTTAGCCCTTAGTGGGGCTGAAGTAACGCTTCTTGGGAGGTGCTTTAGGCGCCGTTTCAAATTAATTTGAAATGACTGCCTGCGCTCCTTTCGAGGAGGCGACATTTAGGCAATCATCAGCCTATAAAAGCCTGATCGGGCTGAAAGAGAAATCACCTCTTCTCTTTGAATTTTCAGAGCACTCTGACTCTTTCCTTCTTCTTCCTCCTTCGTTTGGAAATTCAAGTTCTTCAGTTCTCCAATGGCTCCCAAAAGACGACCAGGAAAAGAGGTAGCAACCTCTACGACGAAGGGTTCTCCTCCTCCTCTGGTCATCGAACGACCTATCGCGGGTAGGGATCTTTCCCTTTCGATCAGAGATTTTCATCTCTCTTTTAAAGCCGATTTCTCGCTATCTTCCAGGAATCCAGAGCGATCAATCATGATCTGGTGATCTTAGGGAGTTTAATTGCCTGAATTTCCCTTGATTTCTTGATTGGGAATTTTTAAGAACTGAAGAGTTTCTTCTCCAAGCTTCCAGGCGAAGCTATCCCTTAAGCGGTTCACATCCTATTAGATGATAGGATGCAAAGTTAGCCTTAGAAGTGCGGTTGAAAAAGGACCTTAATGCCCCTTGAAATAGTTTTTTAAGCAGCAGTATTCTTCCGACGAAGTTAGCTCTTGGGGCTTTGTCGCGTTGAGGCCAAGCTTTCAGAGCGAAGCTAATACTTAGATACTATTCTGCATCCTGCCTTCACGTGGAGTGCGGAGTTAAGCTGCTGTTACGAAGCTGAGCTTCGAGGCGAAGCTATTGTTAGGCCAGCTTCGCTCGGAGAGCGAAGCTATGCCTTAACAAAAATTATATTCTTGTTTTAGCTCTTCTTCAGCCGATGAACTAATCATAGTTTCTCCTTGTTTTTGCAGTGCACTATACTCTTGGTCCTCTAAACAGTCTCTTTGGAACAGCCAGGGGCTGGACGACAATGTCAGCCTGCAGTTTTAAGGGCAGGCTTCATTATTCAGCGAGCGGAGCGCTCCTGGTCGGGATGCACTTATTCATGCCGGGGATCAGTGCACCATGAGGAGCATCTTAACTACTGCTCCCCTTGAGGATTCCGACCGAAGAATCTATCGAAGCCCGGCTTCATGTTTGGAGATGCAGCGCCAGACAATGATCACCAGTTGCTAGCCGGAGAGGGGCAGTGGATTTTCAAATTGGATGGTGAGAAGTACTATCTCCTATCTAGCAAGCGGCATTTTCTCTTGTCTTTCTTCAATGTGTGACGAGGGCTCGGAAGATGCAATGGCAAGTGATTCGGACTACTAACTCCGTTCATGTGGGGAAGTTGATAGCTCCGTCCCCCGATTACACAAGGGCGGGTCCTCCTCACTGCATATTGAATCTCCACCCTGAGAATGTACTTTCAGACATCCCAGTGGGAGAAAATCCCGCGGTGGCTCAGACCTTTGGAAATCATTTCTTTAAGGTTTGTGGCAATTATCCAGCCACTGATTTCAGGACTCCGGGGTGGATTCCACTCCCAAGGTATGGTAGAGGGACTTGACTCTATATATCCTTGCTCATTTTGAGGAGGATCTGGAGAGGCTGGGACTTTACGAGGCCGTCAGGGTGACCTGTTATGGCATTCAGATGAGCATAGCGAACTTCTACGCCATCTTTTAGTTGTACTGCTCGGCTACAGGGACCTTCTTCACTCCTGTTGGCGAATTGGGTATGGCTCTGCATGAGATGTGGGAATCTCTGCTCTGCCTTTGGGGTCTCTCCTATATGAAGAATATTTCCCATGTGAGGCGAAATAGGCACTTCTGGAGAAGCAGGAGCCCGCCTTGTTTGAGACTTACCGGGAATTGATGTGCCACCTCTACATTTGCTCCAGCATGCATGGGAGCCATAAAGGAGCTCCATGCAGTTTGAAGAGCTGGGGAAATTATTTGTTCCCCGACCTGGAAGGTACTCCTGAAGCAGCTCATTGTGGAGTTGCAGATGAAGACATCTTTCGCTGGATGCAAGAGCACTCTCAAGGGGATTTGATTTTGAAAGAAGATGACGGTCCCTATGAGAAAGGCGATATTCTTCGGAGTTTTCCACCACCAGGCTCGTCGACCGACGTCCCGGAAGGCACTTCTGGCTGGTTTTCTAACGGTCTGGTTGAAGAGATGTGTGGTGCTGTCTTCGTCTGGCGATGTCATTCATCCGACTGTCTTATTGTCTGCCGTTCGTCTAGTCCATGGTCGTTCTCTTGGACTTCTTCCAGCCATGGTGTGCTGTATTCAAAGAGGCCTTCGTGATTGACGGAGGCTTTCTGTACCACCAACAATGAAGCGTGGAAAGGGGACTATCCTGCCTCGCGACGGACCAAACCCTAAAATTGGTTTGCCCTATACTTATTTGATGGCATGGTTCGCCCTTCACTGCCCCTCCATTATCCAAGCCAGAGAGGAGCCCCAGAAGGTATTCGAATGGCGCTTCTCCGTCGATTCGAGGGGTGTTCGTGGCCAAAGACTTATGTGGCTGCGGTCCGTAAACTGCCGTGCCGTCATGACGTTTATAGCCTTTTCTGATGCTTCTCCTACATTCGCAATGCAGGCTATGGTGAAGAATTCAAGGATGTAGGAGAAGGGCAGACGTCATTGAGTCGGGGAGTCTTCGAATGGCTGGTTAGCATCCGGCCATCATACTTGTTGTATAGAAGTGGGGAGACCTGTTACCTGGAGCCCTATGTTCCGAGTCGGTTTGCCCGTCAGTTTGGGTATGACCAACTATATGTAGGCAATCCAAACAGCAGTCTGACCTTCATGGGGAGTCTCATCGATGGAGCTCGTGCCTGACGGTTCTTCATTACTGGCTGTACTGAGGCGCGACTGTGCACACCGCTAAGGACTCCGAACCTTCTGACGACCTTGGGATTCTGCCAGTGGTATAGAACTTCGAACTCCACACCCACTAGATTTTCTATTAATTCCTTGGTGTGAAGTTAATCTCTCAGCAGCTAAAGCGAAAGGTCCTGAGAAGAGCGAGGGTAAGAGGGTCCACGTTCCAGGCCTCGGGGAATTCATTACCGTTGATGATAACGAAGCCTCGGATACAGGAAGTCTCGTTTTGAAGCGGACACAGGTGCTGAGGCTCCAACAGCTACTTCTGGTGGGGTAGGCACGGCCCCCATGGAACATGTTGATGTGGAAGAAGTGGAGGAAGAAGATCCCGATGTCCACTTCAAGCGAAAGCGGGAAGGTGGCTCTCGTAGGAAGAGGGTAGTGAAGAAGCCTCGTCGCTACGCTCCTACGGTTATTGCAGAGGGCAAATCATCTGCAGTGCCTCCTCCTCCTGCTCCATTAGTCATTAGGTTGTCGGCTCCTAGGCAGACTACTGGTAAAGCTGCTCCGGACCCGGGTAAGATCAACTCCGTTCTTATAATACACTCTTATGTATTCCAGACAGCTCATTGTTTACTTTATGATTCAGAAACTGAGGCGGTGAGAAGCCCGAGAGCTGAGGCTGCCGGAGAACAGGGGGAGCATTATGATCCCCTGTTCACTTATAGAGAAGGCGATGAAGCTGGCTATTTCGCCGTCTCGGAAGAGTCTGGAGGTGATGCGGGTGATGTAGGTCTTTCAGGTGCTGGACTTCAAAAGTCCCGTAGTTTCTAGCTCTTTTGGTGGACCACGGAGGGTTCGACAAGTGAAGGTGGGCCGACCATTCGTGTTGATTCTGCCAAAGATTTTTCAATGGAGCCTGGGACTGATGCAGCCGTCAAGACGATTGAGGCGACATCATCTTTCGGTAGTGTTTTGACCTTTTAACCCCTGCTATTTATTATGCCTTGCTTAAACAAAATCTTACTGCAGGTGTTCCACCTCTGGGTGCATCGACTTCAAGAGAGCCGATCCGTCTTCCTGAGAGAACCAAGGATGAAACAAGTGCTTCGATCGCGGCGGATGCTGCTGAGTTGGATGCCTTGTATCACGGGTTGCCCTCTTATCAGCCTGAACCAGCCAGAGGAATGAAATTGAGGGAACGGTAGTCATGGAACCAACCTCACTTCCAACTATATCAGTGAGTGAGATGCCATTGGTTTCGCCAGTGCCGCCTATCTTGCCATGCGCAGAGCTGAAGGTGATTACCAGTCCTACTTCTCCAACATTGGTGGTTGAGCCAGCTCTCCCGAAAATAGTCACTAGTCCTACCTCGGTTGTGACTAATATACTGGTTTCAATGAGGACTCCTCCGAGATCACTGATGACCCCTCGTATTACTCCAGCCAGTGCTTCTACTATTTCTTCCACAGTAGTGTCAATAAAGCCAGTGAAAACTCTGTCGTCAGGGACTGTGTAACGCCCCGATTCCACGGATACGGGGACGTCACTGCAACGTATATACGTAAGTCCGAGGTACCTTCCCGTATATACGCTAAGCATCAGTACAGACAAGAATCAGAGTACGGAAGCAGTGGTGCATTATACATTCCAACACATATATACAATTACAGAATTATCACCAGATGTGATCCAATATTACAATAATATTATATCACAGATGCGCAAATGCGAGAGTACAAAAGATATACAATATATATGAACGGTACAAAAGGGAGCTCACATACAAGTATACAAGAAAAGTACAAGTATGAATAGAAAAAGGGCACTCACGAGTTTGCTAAGGGAAAACTCGAGAGGCATACAGGGGGTCTGGAAGGATGGAGCTCTGAAAGGTCGGCTGGAGGTCCACGCCACCGCTGCGCTACTCTGAGCAGCAAAGGGGGAAATCCACACGCTCCGGGCTCCAGGACCTGGACATGAGAATCCAGGGAGTCAGTGAAACTCCCCAGGCGAGTAGGATATAATGCCAGGTGGCGAGCCAGGATGAGTACGAGTGAGAAACTCAGATGACAGGAAGGTTAGAACACAATGAAGTATATAAGAACAGGTACAACATAAGCATCATAAAACTCGAGCTACACATAATACTCATAAAACATGAAATCCAATGTAAAATCCAGGAAAAGCAAATACGGTAAGGCACATCACAGATTCATAGCTATTTAAGATGCAGGCTTTAGTATGCGTCCCATTCCACATACCTCTACTTACAACTTAAAGAGCCGGTTATTATGACACTTCATTATTACTCGTCTTACCCTGATATCTAGCTATGTGAACTAGCGTCCAACGCACATAGATCCATATCCGAGTAAAGCAAGGTTGTTATTGGAAACCAGCGGGGGTATCAACGAACTATGTTTACAGTGGGTCCCGTACATGCCCGGGACCACGGTCACAGTATGTTCCGTTGCATGGAAGCGGAAGCCAGCCGCAAGGCTTATCCAGGAGGAGGGACTTATATATGCCCGTTAAAACTGGGGTGTAGGGAGCCAGCTCTCCCCTCGGTCCCCTGGTGGCCCTCAGGTCAGACCGGAAACATTTTAGTTGCACAACATTCCTAATACCACTGTAAACACGAACACATATCGATATCCGCATGTTTCCCCCGACCCAATGCAATTTGGTCCTTTTTAGGATTCATTAGTTTAATTATCACTTTACGGAAAAAAAAAAAAAATAGGCATGATCAGGATTCAGGAGTACACAAGTACTATACAGTCAGGTCACTGCATGTAAAGCAGGAAAACAGGTCACTGATCATGATACAAGATAACAAGTCAAGTTCCCGTAAAGATGACAATCACAAGTCAAGTATATCATGCTGGGTATAAAGTGATAGCATGATAGGGTGATGATATATAACAAGTAACCAATCATGATATGAGATGGATAATAGTCAGGGTAAGTCATGGTACAACATAAGGGTCTTGGCAAAAGTGGCATGGCAGGTGGTTAGATGATAACACAGTTGCCAAGTGATATACATATGATAAATGGTAGCACATACTGACAGGTCTAAAATAATGCCAAGTGGTAATGTAAAAGCAATGACCCAAAGTCCAACAAGTCCAACGACCACGAAGGGTCGGCCACGCATAGCATGAAAACAGTAAAAGACATATGGAATAAAGTATATGGAAACATGAAAAGAAATACTTATCGTCCCGATGAAATGGGAACTCAAAATAGAGAAGAGCGAGACTACTCGCATACAAGAAAGTAGCGAGTGAGAATACTCGCCTAAACTCCAAAATACCGAAAGAGCCGTAATCCACGGAAGCTTGGGATGCGCCACAAAACCTGATATAAATATGTAGAGAGAAGAGGAGAGAGAAAAGAGAGGTAAGATGATGTTTGTCAAATGACAAGTCAAGTAACACCAACATATGATATAAGTCTAGAGGATAAGGTTCATATTCAAGAAAGGAATCAACTATGACAGACAGGCAAAGTTAGTCGACTAGGATGGAAGAGTAGTCGACTAATAGTGGAGTTAGTCGACTAACAGTAGGGTCTGGTCGACTAAAACTGTGTAACAGAGAGTTGGGTTTGGTTTCAGGGAATAGTTAGTCGACTAGGTTAGAAGGGGTAGTCGACTAATAGTGAACTCAAGTCGACTAACAGATACTTAAGTCGACTAAGTCTGTGATACAGAAAGTTGGGTTTCTGATTCAGGATAAGTTAGTCGACTAGGGAAGAATGGGTAGTCGACTAATAAGCTATAGTCGACTAATAATATAGTCAAGTCGACTAGAGCCGAGAGTTAAGTTTTCTGGTTCAGGTAAAGTTAGTCGACTAGGGTCAAGAGTGTAGTCGACTAAGGGTCTCTAGTCGACTAGGAACTAAGGTAAGTCGACTAATACTGTGTTTCCAGAAAAGGTTAAGTTTCAGCTAAGGGTTTCTAGTCGACTAGCTCCTAGGTCAAGTCGACTAATCGTCTGGAAATAGCAAACAGAACAGATTTTCTAGGGTTGGTTTGATGGCTAAATAATCATGGATTGAAGACATAATTGAACATGATATGAATACTTAAACATACTAAGAATTAATCAAGTCTAGGTGATGAATTACTCACCAAAAGAGTGGTTGATGATGGAGTTGATGATGGTGGGAAAGGTGGAGTCTTTGTGGAGTTGTTGACCTTGTGGTAGATTCCATGGAGATGAAGGAGGAAGAAAGTGAAGCTAAAGAGTTGGAGTGTTGGAGATGAAGGAGATGGAGGTGTCTAGGGTTTGGCCCTTGGTGAAGAGAAGTGAAAAGAAGGGATTGAAATGAAAAGGAATGTATATATGGGATTTGGATTTTGTAAAGGTGTTGCAATTAATGAAAGGGGAGGGCTTAATTGCAAAGTGGAGATGATGAGGTGTTCTCCTTGGCCAATAGGAGCTTGCCAAGGTGAGGGTGAGGTGTCTCTTGGCCAATCAAAGCTTGCCAAGAGATGATGAGGTGGAGGGTGAGGTGGAGAATTGTGTGGTGGAGATTAATTGGAAGTGTGTGGAAGTTGGAGGAAACTTAGGAGGAAGAAAAGAATTAAAGGAAAGAAAAATGGAAAAGAAAAGAAATGAGAAGATATTTTCTTGGGAGAGAAGATGAAAATAATGGAAGTGGCGGATTCCCGGATTCAGTAGCAGATACGGAAATCTTTCGGGAAAATACCGGAATCGTCCGAAATTCAAGTATCTCAGAACGACTCGAAATAAATATCAAAAATCAAGAATAATATATGAAGAACAATAGTGAAATCCGTTTTAAGAAATACTTTATAGTTTTAAAACTAAAAATCCCGGAATCAGTTACCTACCGACTCCGATGGAATTTCCATAAAATCATAAATTCTCAGAAAAAATATTTAAGTAGGAAATGTAATTCTAAAAGATAAAGTCTAAAGGACCATCATGAAATTCCTAGCTGTTTGAGAATAAAATTCCAGGAATCGGTCAGCGGCACTGGCCGACACCGGTTTTAAAGAATTTCATTTTAATTCCAGAAAAATCTAGAAATTATAGAAAATATATTATATTGGAAAATAATATTTGAAACTGAAATCGGTCAAATCAGAATACCGGTAAGACCAAATCGAGTAATATACTAGGATCGGGTCTTCGGTTCAGACTAGGGCTGACTCCGAATCCACGAATCCAATCCAAGACAAAACAACCATATAAGGAATTCATAATACAGAATAAATACAGGAAACAAATCGAAAAAAATACGACCGAAAATCTGAATACGCAACTAAGTACGTATTCCGGGAACGGGGTATTACAGACTGCTCGTTTGTCAGAAGTATTGAGGCCGAGAACGAATTCGTGGCTGAGTTAGTCGACAGCTTTTATAAGAGCTTGAAGCGATCCATTGCTTTGGTCTTGAAGGGCTCGACTACCTCGTTCTCTGCTTTAAAGGTGGTTCTCTCCCGAAGCATTAACAACATTCGGGACTTTGGAGGTGATGACCAGGCCGCCACGTTGGAGCTTCTGGTGGACAGACTTGAGAGGGATGTGGACGAATGGCGCCGTCTTAGCCATTCAGATATGGAGTCTTCAATTGACGAACAGCTTGTGCATCTTATTGCTCAGATGCATGAAGCTCATCTCGCCGCTCAAGAAGCTGCTAAGGCCATTTCTTCTGATTTGAAATCCTTGGAGATAAGGAAAGTAGAGCTCAGGATGCCATAGATGCTTCTAGCAGTGCTCTTCTTGACACTGAGGATAAAATTAAAAAGGCCAAAGAAATGATCAGGAAGGCTAATCTCCTTTTGTCCAAGACTGAACCAGTGCGTCTTGAAGAGACTGCCCGGCTTGAGCAGCTTAAGGCCCAGAATGACGAAGTCTTGCGGCAGGAGCTAGCACAGAGGGCAACCTTGGTTGAGATTGAAGCTCGCTTGGCCCAGACAGTGAGCTTTAATGAGGCCGAGTTGAGGTCGCAGGCGCTTATCAGGGCTACTGAAGAGAGGAAGACTAGGCTGGCCACTCTTGAAGAACGGATCAAGTCGTATGAAGCACCGTCATAGCTTGTAATCTGTGCATTCATGTATCCCTCTTTTGGAATCAATAAAAAGTGATTTTATTTTGACTCCCCCGTTGCATTTTCAACTTGTTTTATCTTCTGAATTCTCGCTTTTAAGTTGTATTGTAGCCCTTAACAGAAAACGGAATAATGATATAACTAATCTAATCAGCGGTGATAAGCCGAGAGAGTTAGTCATACATTTGAGAAAATTGTCCTTACTGGACTAAAAAGATGAGACCTGGCTATCTGCCGGTTCAGATGTCGTAATGACGTAACCGATTGAGAAGCCACCAAGCTCAAAATTTTGTCATATGATGACAAAGAAATAGTCCTTGCCGGACTGAAAGGTGAGACCTGGCTATTGTTGACACTTAAAAAAGACAAGATTCTTATTGGTCCGAACAATGTCTAAACTTGTTGACATTTACAAAGACAAGTGACAGATGAGCTGAAGACCAGTTTTCACCCATCTCCGAGGGACAAGGAAGCAACTTGGACTCCACTGATCCAACAAGCAGACAGTGAACCCGGATTATTTCTGAACAGACCTCAGCAGGTCTAAGATGCTAGCACTTAGCATTACATGAGCCCAGGGATAGCCTCGCCTGAGAGGCTAAGATCATCCAACTTCGCCTTGAAGCCATTCAAAGCTCCGCCAGGAAGCTAACTTATAGCTTCGCCTGAACTGCTAGAGCGCAACTCCGCAGAGAGAGTTAACTTCGCCTGAAGCTACATGCAACTGCGCAGAAAGGGTATACGGTAGCTTCGCCACAGATGTTATCTAGCTCCGCCGAAGAGCTTTCTTCTGACTTCGCTAGATACTGCCTCCAGCTCCGCTGTGAGTTCAAAGCGGGCATCGCCGCTGTTGGTCTGTTGTGGTCAACGTTTGACCAATCAAATCTCCAGATGAGATCAAATCTAATCAGATCAAATCCAATTAAGATCAAATCGGAGATCAAATTCGGCAGTTGATTGCCACAATCTCTTGACTCTCCTAAACGAGTAAGAAGATCATGAGAGATCTTTCAACAATATGGAAAGGATCAGAACAGATCAAGAGGATCAACCGACCTGCCATTTCTAGCTTCGCAGAAGCTGATCTTAGCCTCGCAGCAAGGCTACTTTTCAGATTTAAACAGATTTGATTCAATCTGTTTCCATATTTTCAAGGGACGGTTATACCCTTGCTCTCCCTATAAATAGCCCGCCAGGGGCACAAGGAGGGAGGACTTCTTCGAAGAGCTTTTCTGAGGCGATACGTGATTAGTCTACGATTATGCATTATTATATCGCATTTCCCACCGATTTATGAATAAATTGTCGGTCTAAACCGTGTTTTGGTTTTTATTGCAGGTAGATACAAAGTTCAAGGCAAAGGAGTAATAAAAGCTTAATTAAACCTCTTTTATGGTATTAATCCCGCATTACTTGGTGGCCAAGCAAAGGATTATCTAGAAGATTCATTGAACCTAGACTCCTGCGCATGTCAGACGAATATTCGGGAGAAATTACCAGAAACAGAATATACCCTGAACATTCTTGCAGCCAGAGGAACAACCTGACAAAAACCATGGACGTGGCTCCCTGGTATTGCCGCAGAAACGCGGCAATAGCCGCGTTTCCGCGCAAAGGAGTGGAGCCACGTGTCGATTTTCGACGCGTGGCCCCGTCTCGTCTTCTGGAAGGATCTTTGGCCTATAAATAGATCTGCAGAGGCCCAGAACGAGGGCAGTCTTCGTTTTTAGGAGTAGGTGCAGATTTTAGGAGTAATGTAGGTAGGTGCTCTTCATTTCTCTTGTATTTTCATTGCTTTTTAGATCATTGTAGTAGGGCTGAGTGATTCATAGAGAGAGATAGAGAGGGATTGATGTAATAGATAGTGACAGTCTATGTAAAGGTGCCTCCTTTCTCTTCCATTGTAATCTCCTTCATCTTCTACATGATTTCTTGCTAACTTTTCTTCTCATGCCAGTCTAACTACTAACCACTAACCATCTAACCAATTACTTGATAATCCACATGAATCGGGTAGCCTCTATTAAGGCCTTATTCTTGCAAGAGCCATTGATGGCCAATGATGATGGGTTCTAACATCTAACTTGCTAACTTGCTAACCAAGCTAACTCTCTCTTATTTCATGCTTTCTTTTAGTAGTCTAATGAGTTGATGCTTGTATTAGCTTGATCTTGATGCATGTTTGAATGTGATGAACCATCTATGTGCCATGCTTTGTATCGTCTCTTGAAGCCAAGGATTATTGATGGCCGAGGATCAAAATGTGAGGCAACTATCATGAAGAGGTTAGCATGGTTCGTGGAGCATTTAGTAGTTAGTAGCCATGAGTTTTCTTTTCTCTTGTTTAGAAACTATTTTCAAAACTCTTTTCTCATTTTTCTATCGATGTTTTCATCGCCTTCTTAGTTCATCCTTGTTTCATCTCCTTTTCTAATTTGTTTTCCAAACCACTCTTCTATTTGGTTTTTACATCGACGTTTTCATCGCTCTCCTCACCTACCACATTCTGGATTTCCTTTTCCTTTTCTTTTCACTTTCTTTTTCATTCTTTCAACAAAGAAGAAGTGTTAACAAATAACGTGAATAGAAACTGTCAATGCTTCTATCGCCTCCCTTCCCTGTGGATACGACCCGTTTAAGCCAATGCTATAACGGAAGTATCGAGGGTACATTAGCACATTCGAGCTTTTCATCGATTTTACATAAAATACACTTTTGAGTGCTAGTTTCGCCCCGATCAAAAAAAAATGGATACGCAAGAGAGAAGATTCCACAAGCAGAGACTTCTTCACAAAGCACCGTGCGTTCTTGAATTCAGAGACTTTATAGAGAATTGCTTCTCTAATCAGGGTGCTGATACCCTAATACTTTCTTCTCAGGAATCTCCAGAACCAGGCGAGAAGGAATTCCTAATTGAAGGCAGGTTTTGAGAAGTAGCAAGAGGGTTCTACCAACCTTCTGTTCTCTGATTCCCCGAACCAGGCGAGAAGGGAATCTCATCGCTCGCATCGTCAAAGGGACAAAGTGGTCGCGCGCTGACCAGACTCCTATCGGCACACTTCTCCAGAATCTCTGAGGAGATCTACTTGTAATCTTTTTAAGAATACTTGTAATTTAGCTCCTCAAACTTTTTTTATTGTAAGTTTTTCCCTTTGTAAAATTATATGGAAAACAAGATGGCGACTCCGCTGGGAATCAATTCTCCACTGTCGAGAATCAAGTGTCGCAATACGACGAACAGACCTTCGGGTCTAACTCTGAAATCAGAAAAGCCGGTGCAGCCAGAGACCCTCTGGCTAAATCTTCAAAGAAAGTCTCTGCGGAGACAGGAAAGGTTCTCTGCGAACCTACTGCGGTTATTTGGCGCAACAGGGAAGCACGCCCGCAGCCCAAGTCCTGCACTCTCAAGAACTTGGTCGTCCAGTTCGATCAAAGAAGATTTGAAGAAGTCCTATCTGGGGGTGGCCCAATGCTTCGAGCACGGAAGCATCGGAAGGTTTCCACGACCAAGGTTTCAAAGCAGAAACCAGAAGCAGAATTCTACCAACACCCTTCAGCCTCGCGTGTGGCTAGTCAGGTTCCTTGCGAACCTAAGTCTCCTCCGCCAAGGCGGATGTGGAGGCCTAAACAGAAGTTTCTGGCCGAAGCCTCGGGCGTAGCTACGCCAAAATATCGCCTCCTTCGTGAAGAAAAAGGCAAGATGCCTGTCTGCTCCAATAATGCTGCCGACCATGAAGTCACGACGGCAATCATACCGTCACCCAATTCAAGAGCAGCAATGCCTTGTGCCAGCCTCGTTCATATGAGCGAAGCTACTGTACCACAGCATACTCACTGGGTCCATAGCCGCGAGGCTAAGACCAAAGTGTTATATAAGGCTAATCCCCTTTGCAGCGGCATAGCGGGTAAAGCACCGCAGCGTGCTCCGCTCACCAGATCGTCAAGCACTAAGCTCGCACCTGTTGGCGAAGTTAGAACTGAAGTACTATTCAGTGCTAATCCCTTTTGCAGGGATAGAGGAACGGAACATCATCCTATGTACGCTTCAGAAAGGCCTCTCCACAGGATTATTTAGGCTCCCATGGGCCTGACTTACGGGAACTCTTGGCGAACAAGCGAAAGTCGGTGTCTTTCCGAACCACTTCCCCTTATTGTCAACAAAAGGGATGTCAGTTGGTGACAGTCCACTCAACTCATTGCCGGCAATCAGTTTTTGATCGACTGTCCGTACATCTCCCTATGAAGTATCGCAAAAGGAACATCTCACGAGATCCGGCCTCCGCATCCGTCAACATGACCGGAAGAGGACGAGAGTTACACAGGGGAGGTCAACCATCTGACGACACCCCCTACAACTCCCCAGATCCAGATTACAGCCCAGGCTTAGGTGAAGTCTTGGTGCATGAAGAAGGTGTCTTCCGAAACACCAGATCTAGGGTGGCGATACCCTACAGTTACGAGCAGCCTTCCTCCTCAACGGCCCTAGCCTCGACAGAGCCCAGGAAATCACTCCAGCCATCGGATAAAGAAGACGAAGACAGTAGGTACGCCTCTTCGGCGACAGTTAGCTCAGTGCGAACAGACAGAGCATCAGTCAATATGGCTGATAACATTAACGACGACCTTCGTCGGCGCCTGAAAGCTCAGGAGCAAACTTCCAAAATCCAGCAAGAGGCCCTGGACAATATTCAACAGATGCTTGCTCGACTCCTTAGCAATCGGAATGACAATGATGCCGGGAGCAATCACGATGAGGAGGAACATTTCAGCAATGAGCAGCCAAAGACGGAGAAATCCAAAGAGGGTTCTTCCTTAGACGCCGAAGTCCTTAAAGCCTCCAGCTCAAATCGCATCCCTAGCTCAGAGGGATGAATTAAAAAAAGTGGGGGCAGTCCGTCCTTACCCATTGGAGTGGGATTTGGTGCCATATCCACCGAAGTTCAAACCACCAACGTTGCATACGTATGATGGTAAGAGTTCACCAAATCAGCACATCTACTACTTCGGTCTCAGAATGGTAATGTTATAAGCAACGACGCCATCATGGCTAGGTTGTTCATTGACACCTTAAAGGGTGGCATTTGACTGTTTTCGAAGTCTCCCTCCGGGCTCTATTAATTCCTGGATCGACCTGGAACCCGGTTCCTCTCTCGTTTCTAAGGGACGATGCCGAAGTGACCATGGACAAGCTCCTCTCCACCATACAGAAGAAGGGCGAATCTGTCCGTGACTACATTGAACGGTTCAAAACTTATTCTTGATGTGCCCAGCAGGGATGCCATTACCCATACTCTTACAGACATGCAGGCACAACTTCTTGGACCAAGTGGAAGTTCGCATGGGGGCTGTCAAAGCTCACACCTGGAAAGAATTGGTCGGACAAGCTGAGATAGCAGAAAAGTCGGCTAAAAAGTTCGAACCATCTGCCCCAAAGGCAAATGGGGTATGAACAATAAAGGACGTAGCGACATGGCGCAGTCTTCTCAAGCCAAAGGGAAAGAGACTATGTCCGTAGAGTTGTCCGGGGATGTGCAGTCGAAAGCCAAGAAGAGCGGCTTCAATAATCAGGAGTCTAAGTTCCCTCCAAAACAGTACTCCTTCAAAGACGATCAGGTGGTCACGATATTCCATCTGCTCCACAAGGGAATAAGATGAAGCTGCCAGATGCTCGGCGTCCCAATGAGATAGGGCGCACGAACGACCCCAAATACTGTCTCTATCATAGGATGATTCACCATCCTACTGACAAGTGCTATGTCCTCAAGGATAGAATTCAAGCCTTGGTCGACGCCGGAGTCCTGACACTAAAGTCAGAGTAGAAGAAAGTCACTGCCAATATGGTGACCCTCGAGTTCGGCAAAACTCCAAAGGTCACGGTTCCTGACGGGACTTATTCAGTCCCTGCGCCACGGTTGGAAGTCAAGCATCCTCCAGCTAAAACTCAAGATAATAAGGGTCTTGTTCCCTTAACATTGGAGACAGGGGAAGTCATGTGGATACACCCAGACCTCGTCCAAGACGAACAGTGGGATTCAAAGAGACCCAAGTCAAAGGGCAAATCTTGCAATGTCATCTCCATCCTGCCAGACGATGGCAATCTTACGTCGGCCTCTCTCAGCGATTCAGAAGGAGAAAAGCATGCTTGTGCAACACAAGCCAATGCGCCTCAACAGACGGGCACCCGATCCGGAAAATCATACTTGAGACAGTATGAGAAGTCTACTGACGAGATACAACAGCAAACGACGTCAGTACAAATACCAG
The DNA here is from genome assembly GCA_038442645.1 of Agave tequilana. Classification (NCBI taxonomy): domain Eukaryota; kingdom Viridiplantae; phylum Streptophyta; class Magnoliopsida; order Asparagales; family Asparagaceae; genus Agave; species Agave tequilana. Next base: position 373 of record JAVJIF010012224.1, on the reverse strand, counting down.
CATCCGCTCCAGTTCCAACCAAGGGAAAAGAAAAGCCTAAGGAGGTACGGTTCGACCAGGTGTTGAAGAAACCATCAGGCCAAGGGTTGGATACGCCCTTTCGTTTTGACATATTGGCCCAGCTGGCTAATATCCCGGCTCGTATCATAATACACGAGCTCCTTCGTCTCTCAAAAGAGACAAGAGAAGCACTCAGGGATGCGCTAGCCAATTCAGAATCCTTTCTGACATGCATGCCAAAGGTCCCTAATGAAGACGTTCAGTCTCCTTGCCCAGAATGTCATCACATACAATCAAAGGTACCTGCTATTACCTTCACAGCGGAGGATATGTTGGCAGATGTTCTTCGATCAAGCATCACAAATAGGTCCTA